>WSXT02236728.1:0-15884 GCA_011762715.2 Neuroterus valhalla
AACCTTCAGGGGTGGTTTTTTTTTTTTTTCGAGGAAAACTAAACTCTTCCGTCCCCCCCCCGAAAAATTCGAGCCGGTTTGATGTTTGTCCCCCCCCCCCCCCCCCCGTCCCGGTTTTCGTCAAGTCTCCACATTTAATAACTAATCTTTCTGGAAGAAAATTTGTGCTTATTCTTCAGAAACCATAATATCCTTCTAGAAAATTATGTATTTTCTTTATACCTCATCTTTCTAGTGGCAAATTTATTTTTTCGGTGAATGATAAAATGAACCTTCTTGATTGACAAATGATTCTTATCAAATCTGATTATTCTATTGTTTTTGCTAAAACCCATTTATTCAGTAAAAAATGTATTTGTTTCGTTGAAGATATAAATATCGCTGTTGGACATTGGTAATTTTTATCAAAAATTTATATTTTCGCTTATGGAATGACCTACTTGGTTGTTAATTGAACTCTTTCGTTACGAATCCATCTTTTTGGTTAATTAATTTTACTTATTCATTAACTCTCATTTGAGCTCTCGTTTTCAAAATCAATCTTTCGGTTGAAGATTCGACTGATTTATTAAAAAGTTGTTATTCATCGATTGATAACCCTATATTCAACTTGGGTTTGAACCATTCGTGTTCTAGATTCGTAACTTATTGCAAATTTGTTTCCTTACTGTTGAGAATGAGTTTTCGGAACTTGAAATTGAATCGTTTCTGTATTCAATTCCTTTTTCTAGTTCAAAATCCATATTCTTGTTTGAAAATTACTCTTCTCAGATAACATCAATAACCGGGTTTCCATCAATTGATAATCAGTTTATTTGAATTGAATTTGAACTACTGCTGTTGGAGACTCATAATATCAGTTGAAAATTTATCTTTTTGGTGAAGAAGTAACCTGCCTGGTTAATAGTTGAACGATTCTGTTAGAAAACCCGATTTTTAGGGAAAAATTTGACTAATTTATTAACAATTTCTTTTCCGTGGAAAATCAGTTTTTTTACCTTGAATGGGAATATTTTGAATTTTGATTTTATGTTAAGGAATTTATCTTTCCGGTTTAAGATGAATTTTCTTAGTTGGTAGTTGACGTCTTGTGTTGAAAACTCATAATTTCGGTCAAAGTTTTTACAAGTTTGTTGACACCCTTTTTTACCGATTGAAAATAACTTCTTTTGCGATTCTCACCTCAAACATTTGAGTTTCCGTGCTTCTAAATTGTGATTCAAGGACATTATTTGACTAGCCAGTGTGCGAATAATTTTTGCACATGCGTAGATCAGAGGGAACTTATTTCAGATACTGATGAAAAATCTGTGCATGCCCACTTTGGAGGTAAGGTACTTCAGACACTGGTATTGGTATCTTCACGCTTTCGCAATTTGGCATATATTTAATGATGTGCATTAGACTTTATACTGTAAGGTACACTAGCGACACCTGGAGGGAAAAAGTGAATACCACTTTGTTAATTGAGAGCAGTTTAGCGTATGAGCTTTGACAGTGGAGAAGTGGGTAACTGGTGATAGTTTGACAGCTAGTGCTCTGAAATCTGTTTTGTTTGAGGTTCTCGAATTGTTGCTTTCTTTTATAAACAAATAATTATGTAATCGAATAGTTTTTATTCAGGATCTCCAAATAGTGAGAATATGTGTATCCTGACAGATATTCAACAAGGAGCCAAGATTGCATGATAAAATATCTTTCACTCTTTGGTCTATGTATTCAATGTTAGAACAACATAAGGGACTTATATTGATGTGAAACTGAAAACCTATGCAAAGCTTACTGCATTTTCGAAAACAGACAGTCAACTAGATTGAGGGCTATAAAAGCAAAAATTGTGTCATGAAATGACATTTACAAGTTCCTCAATGAAGCTCCAGACTACGATCGTTGAGCAACCAAGGTGTAGAATAACCAGCCTATAGAAACTTGTTTACAATTCTTTTCAGGTTATGAAGGAATATCCGTCTTAAAAACTTCGCACAACTTTCGGACAAATTTCGGATTCCGGGATTAGTCCGAATTGGTCCAGAACGTGATCCGGTTTTCTTTCCTCCGGATTCTGTCCGAAAGTGTCCGCAATTTGTCCGACGAAAGGAGCAAGAAATAAAACCTGGTTTTCATCCGGTAGAATCCAAAAGTTGTCCGGGTTTGCTACGGTTTGAAGAATGCAATCAATCCGAATCGTGTCCGGTCATGTCCGTTTTTTGGATGGTCTTCCGAATCAGTGGCGTACCGTGACCGGGTGGGGAATCGTTTAGGGGACCCCCGATTTTCCTCTCCTTTTAAACAGCTTAATAAAAATATTAAGTATTTTTAACTTCATTTCATGAGCTGAACACTGTTCCGGATGTGAATAATCCGGATTGTGTCCAGTCGAATCCGTGTTTTGTACGGTCTGCAGAGTTTGATCAATCCACGCATACAAATTTGGTTACATAATACGTTAAAGCCGATATTACTAATTTCAATAGCAACTCGTAGCAAAATGTGCTACATTCCGAATAGAAAAAAAGGAACTAACATATGCTATTGAACTCAAAACCGAATATATACACTTTACAGTATTATGTGTTCATTAAACATAATTTCATATTTGTTCAAATTCGGAATCGACGACATTTGAAGAAATTATATATTTGTGTACTCTGAAAACGAAAAATTTTATCAAATTTCAGGCTAAAACAGAAAAATCGGGTTATTAGAAAACGAAGCTGGCAGGAATCGAACACGCGTCTTCGGGGCAGCAGTCGGGCGATGTTCCATTTATATACAGAACATTATAAGAGATGGGAATGAAGACATTTATATGCCATCCATTGGTTCCAATTAATTTAATTAATTTAATAATTAATTAAGTAATTATTTCAATCATTTAAAATTTAAAAAACCAAAATGTTAAATTTTGTTAATTGAGAAACTGACATGAAACACAAAGCCGAAAAATGCTGAAAACTGAAAACACCATATGACGCAAAACATAGCCACGAGAACAAACACGTTTGAAAACAAAAAAATTTGAATCCGTTGATCGCAGATCGACATACGTCGTATACGTTCGGCTGCGCTCGGTCCATGGCTTGATGTCTTCTGCTAAATCAGTTAGTAATTTTTGGAACCAATTTTATTAATTGGTATTAAACCCATTACAAACAGTTTAAAATTTCTTTAATATACATCGTGTTCCTACAGAAAAAAGTCATTTTTCACGCATAGTTAGTTTATTATGTTATTTAAAATATTCACAACTCCTATTTTCTTTGTACATTATTAATTTCTCTGATAATTTTTCCTATATCAGATTTTACTACAGAAAATCGTAAAGCTTGCTATCATCAAATAGGAAGCCTTCTTATAAAAATACTAAAACTCAATATTTAAATATTGAAATGCCGAAATTTTAGCATTTTGCCCCAATTAGCTACCTATTTTAGCAATTTTTCTAATATAAAGTTTCTCAGTGCAGGGAAATCGAGTATGTCTATCAAAAGGTAATATCGCATGTATCAGTGATCCATGAAAAATTTACTTTGAAAAATTAATATAAGTTCTACTTTGAAATTTGCTAAACTTTATGAGTCATACAGGCTTATTTCGGATTTAATCGTACCATTTTCTGTTTCCACTCTAACAAAAATAATCTCAGGTTCTGCATTCTGAGCCGATTCTGGATAGAGCCGGACTAATTCGAGAGTCTATGTTTTCGAACGGATGGATTCCGGTTCTAATCGGATCCGTTTCCGTTTCCACTTTAACGAGAATAAGTTATGGTTCTAAACTCCGGACTCATTTCGGATAAAAGCGGACTCTTTTCGGAGTTGAACTTTATTGTCCAGACAGACTCCGGATTCAGCCAGACCAATTCCAGATTCGTTTCGTACAGTTTTCGGATGAGATCGGACAGGTTTCGGAACAAATTCTCGAATCGGATCGATTTCGGATGAGTTCGGATCAATACCGGAATCCGAAATTTATAGAAGGGATTACAGTATTTGTAGGCTGCTTTGATTAATGGAATAACCAAAGCGTGCAGACAAGAAGAACTGTATAATATGTGTGTGTGTGTTAACCACGTCGAAGATTGTGATTTAATGCTGTTGGAGTAGCGTATTTTTACTTAAAAGTTCATATTTTTGGTTGAAAATTAACAAACTTGGTTGGCAGTTGCACTCTCGTGTTAGAAGTTCATCTCTTTGATCAAGGATTTGTCTAATCAATTAACGATTTGTTCATATCTGGTTAGAAATTTGTTCTCCAAACATAAAATGAAACTATTCCTATTGGTGATTTGTAATTTCAGGTATAGACTCATATCTTCTAGTTCATGATTCAAATTTATGTCGAAAATTTGACGATTCCATTTCAATTTTGGATCTTCACAAGTGGATCATCCTCCCTGAATACGATGATCGAAATGATATGCAGTTGTTCGATATCCCAAAATTCAGTGTGTTTCGGAACTTATTTTTAAAAAATCTCCATTTTTCCTCACGGAAAGGTTTCGACTTGATATTAAAAAAATAAGTTATTTAAATCACTTTGCAAAGTTTTTTTCATTGCGCGTAAGGGTTCGTCTTATGAAAATAATATGAACTTCATTCGAAACGCAAATAGGCACTATCTGGGTCATAATAAAGTTATTCTGATGTGGTTATAGTTATTTTGCTCTACCCAACAAAAGTTACGATCCTTTGCTTCTTGGCACTGCAGAATCTTTATTGCTGGCATAAAGTCGTATATTCACGTACGATACTGCCACGGACGGTAGTTATTAAAAGTTCAAACCTAAATAAATTTATATCCCAACGCAAATGCACCTCATAAAGTGAAATGGCCGGAGCAATAACTTTCATAAAAAGGCAATTTACATTATTATTTCTGTTCAATGGATTTGAATAAAAAAGAATAGTAATGCAGACCCACTGTCTAAAATTGACTAATTCAATTGACCAAACATACTTCAAAGCAGAAACCATCTATTCCGAATGACAAAATTTTCATTTAGAACATTGAATTAGTAAATATTGTTGACTGAATGAATATATCAGTCGAAATGACTGATTCTTATTCCTGGGATTCCTGGAAGCTGATCTTCCCTGGCGTCATCCTGCTTTGCATTCCGGAGGTAGCAGTGTGAAGTACTTTCGAACTCAACAATCCTGTGTTTCTCTTTGCCACACCTCCAGCAGCACTTCTTTCTATCTGTCCCGTCGCAGGCTGACGCCATATGTCTGTAGCTCAGAAAGCGGTAGCACTGGGTGCCTTCAACTTTCTTCTCTACTCGGCAGGACACTCAGTTCACCTTCAGACCATCTGTCCTGAAATCCTTACATCCTTCTCCTCGATCATTTCAGCATAAGCCTTTAGGTAACCCTCAAAAGCTATTTTCACATGATTAACCTGAATCCGCCCGCATCAGGATCGCTAAAGTAAGTCCTCAGGGCATCGGGAATCGTACCTTCTGTTTTGAGGGCTAGGGGTCAGAGATCTCAACCTTAACCCTAGAACGAGCTCACGCACTTTCCCATAGTGTCTTACTGCATCTCCGATGGCCATCAAGAGTTCCTCCGATTCTCTGGCCTTGCTGCCATTCTCAATAAGAATGTCCCCATCGTGGGTTGGCCGCAGACACCTGATTTTGATATCAAGGATGTCCGACTTCACCGCCTCGGATACTTTGGAGGACCCTGGCGTAACTGGAACCTTCAAGAGGTCTTATCAGCGCTTCACTCCAATCATGAAACTCAAGGCTACACATTAAGTCACCTGCACCCGAGTTTTTGCCTTTTTGGGCGCAAGTTTTTTTTATGCCAGCATCTGGGGTGAGTTTCGATGATATCTCTCTTCCCCTCCACTTAGATAGAGGTGAAAGCCGTCTTGGGATCTTCTCCTGTCAGTGTCCCTACATAGTCAGGGAGCTCAGTACACTTTTCCATAGGTCATCTTAGCAAGGCTGGTTTTGATATATTTGATTGATTTTATCTTAGTAGTAAGAAAAATGACTTTCAGCTGGTTCGGTTGCACTGGGTATGTCAAGGGCAACGGGCCCTTAATGTTAAATTTTTATGAAAATTTGGTGATTATAGCAGAGCTAAAATTAACAGATATAGTCAATTGGACACTACACATTGTAGAAACAACATTCAGCTGACATTTGACTGCTGGATAAACTTTTCAGTTGACCCGAAAGACAATTATATCAGCGCCCGTACACATGCGGTTGAACTGCAATGTCGTGTTTTGTTTATTGCACCTATCAGCAATAAATTGCTAGATCAATGATTTTTCCATTTCGTAAAATAAAAAAAAAAGACGAATAACTTGAATCTTGGTGAAGCTATTGTTGTGTCACTTAAGTTATTTGAATGGTGTACGTCAATAAGCATCACGCTAAAAATTTATGAATGGTGCTTTTTAATTTCAGTGGTCATTCATCATTTTAAATTGACAATTGTATGAAAATTGATACAACTATATTCTCGTTGATGATATTTGTGAATATTTCGAAGTGTTTTCGAATACATAAGCATATCTCACCAATCATACAGCTTTGTAATATGGAGTGGAAAAAATTTTTAATTGAAAAAAAAGGACCGACTCTAAAAAAATAGAAATCGAAAATGATTTAAACAATAGTAACTAAGAAGTAGAAGATAAAGATAAAAAATTTTGAGAAAAAAGGACCGATTCCAAAAATAGAATATTACAACGCAGTATGATTAGTAAGATATGATTATTTATTGGAGAACAGTTTGAAATATTTACGAATATCTTAAACGAAAATATACTTGTATCATTTTTTAAACAAGTGTCAATTCAAAACAATGGATGGCTCGTGTGCACGCACTGGTATAATTGTATCGTAGGGCCCCCTATATTGTGTATGTCGGTTTGTTTTAATTATTGAACATTATCTTCAAACGTTTATTTTATGATTTATTTCACTACTATTCCAATGGTCCAGAAAACATTTGTGCGTGTAGCACGGTCTTAGATTGCCGTATAACCACGTATGTACGGGCGCTAATATAATTGTCTTTTGGGTCAGCTGAAAAGTTTATCCAGCAGTAAAATGTCAGCTGAATGTTGTTTCTACAATGTATACTGTCCAATTGACTAAATCTGTTAATTTCAGCTCTGCTAAAATCACCAAATTTCAAAAAAAATTTAACATGTAGGGCCCTGTGCCCTTGGCATACCCAGCGCTACCGAACCAGCTGAAGAGCATTTTGCTCATTACTGAGATGAAATCTATCATATATATTAAAACCAGCATTGCTGAAATGACCAATGCAAAATGCAGCGGTGCTCCCTGACTAACAGCATTTACTTCTGTCTTTTCGGCAGATTGCTACGCCTTCTCGAGCTTCTTGCTGAGGTCTCTTTCAACGTTTTTGGGAACATCTTCCACATAACCTTGAGCACACTCAAAGTCAATCCTCAGCATATTGACTTTGCATTGTGCCCAAGGGCAACTCTCTGTCTCTGATCGGAAGAAATATGTTCCTCTTTACCTGATAAGACACCTTCATTTCCGCCAAGGTAGTTTCCAGCTTCTTGCGGTATTGAAACCCACCTTCTTCATTTTTCCCCGATGCTTCAACGTCATATTGCGCATCTGGGATGTACCTGCAACACTGACCTCTGTACCAAAAACTCCTCTCATTAACTCTTTCCTAGAAAATCAGACGCCATATTTTTGTTTCCACGAGTAGCCAGAGGAATATGAGGTCTTCCCCCACAGAGCCTTGTATATGGATGTAACGTCTTTATACTCCGAGAAGCGACGTGCTATTCTAGAGACACCGTTTAGTACACCACTCCTTGGTGCCATGCAGCCTTCGGCAGGGACGTTAACGCCTTCACTTGGGGGTTTTTCCTTCGAGACTATCCCTGGACTATTGCCGCGTTTGTACATTGAGTTATGTAACCGTATCCAGCAGAAACCTTCAGCACAGGGCCCAAGCAACGATTATATAGATGATGCAATATTGTTGAATGAAACCATTTTTTGATTAACATCTATGAGTTTGATCAGCCTTCAGCTACTGGAAACTTTTCTTATATTTACTTCAGATTTTTGAACAAAAAGGATTCACGTAAATTATCACCAGAAAGTTCCTGATTAACTTTGAGTAAAGGAGATAATAACGTAAAGCTGGACCACTGATTATAGGATAGGAGGATGCGGAACGGAGTGAAATTAGCACGGACATAATTCTACATGAAAAAGAGGAGAAAAGGACGATTGCATGGGCGGAGGGGGTGTTGGGTAAGATAGAGAGGAAGAGAAGGAAGGAGGAGCAGAAGTGTCTGAAGATAGATATCTAAGGAGGAGAGGGAATAGAAAGGAAGGCAATGAGAGCGAGCGAGCGAGAAAAAGTGTGGGAAGGGTAAAGTTGTATTAGTCAGATTTCGAAGAATCAAATCAAAAAGGGGGGAGTAATACGATGTGTGTTGGAGGATAGCAAAGAAATCGAAGTGAATAGGAGGGGTAGTGTGCAAGAGAAATCGGAAGCGAAAAAAAGGAAAGTGCAATACGGAAGGGAAAGTATTAATTATAGAGAGGAGGTTGAATAAGGGAAAGTAGATGAACTCGAATGTCTAAAAGGTAATTCAGTGAGTTAGTAAAGTGTGGAACAGTAGGAGAAGATATGATCCGAGAGGGTCACCTTCAAATGACTAAATATTGGAAAAATTCTTCATTTGAAGAATAAAAGTTTCCAATTGAAAATAACTTCCAGCCCAATTTTGAATACTTTTCATAAACGCCGAATTTATTTCTGTGGATAAATATTTAAAGAGTACCTTTGCTTGTACTGCCTTTTTATGATTATTTGTGATAGTGGGAGTAGAAGAACGAGCAAGAAAAAAGGAATTAGGTTAAATGATTGGAAGATACGGAAACAAATAAGGGAGTAAAGAAGGTCGAAGGACGCGGGCTTGGACGAGGTGCAGAACAAACATGGCTGTTGAGTACACAAGCGGTTAGAGAGAAGTGGAAATAGGTATAGAGGAGTAAATACGGAAAATAGAGGGGCATTCAGGGGAGAGGAGGGAAGATTTGATAGTGCTAGTATATAAGGAAAGGGATAGGGGTAACCAGGTGCAGTGTGAAGAAATCACATATACGCGATGGTACTGGCGGAAATGCTACAAAATGATATCAGGAGGCAAGCTATAATCTCAAAAAATAGGCATAATTACAGCGGGTGGGGGCATAATTGACAATATTCACATTTTTCTGAATGAGGTATATAGAGGAATAGGGAAAAGTTTTCAAAAGTGTACGTATTTCACATGAATTTCAAAGGTGCGTTTCTATTAGTGAATAGGAGAGATGGGGAGGGGGACGTAGGGAGTGAAATACGTGGGGGATTTGAAAGAGGTGGAGAGGAGTAGGGAGAGAGAACTGAAATATGGGGTAGAAGGGAAAGAAAAAGTAAATAAGAGGATGCGAGAAAAGTGAAGGAGGAGGAAGTAAGGGTGAAAAAAAGTGTTGACAGGTGATGTGACTGTCTTGGAAGTAACGAAAGAGAGAGTAGTGTTGGGTGAAAAGGGATGCGGAGTGTGAGGGGAGAAGCAAAGAGAAATGAGGTTTTGGCAAGGAGAGGATTGGAAAGCAGTAGGGGAAAAGGCCATTGGAGAAGGAAAATAGTAATAAGAAGAAGCAGAGGAGAAAATAAAGGGAACTAAGTGAGCCTGAATGAAAGGAGTACCCTCTTTCCAACCTGGTCCACCTACTTCAAGTGGTAAAAAACAATTTCAATTTTGGATGCTTTTTTATTAAGATGATGATCATAAGTATCACCTTACTTTTATTCATTGAATCAATATGGTAGGTTTGAGTTTCCCCCTTGGGAGTAATAATGAATTTTCTGTTTGAACAAAGCCATTTAAATACATATAATACTACATTCTATAGCTGAGAAATTATACCTTTTAAGCGCACGTAGCATACCTTTATCAATATCTCATGATCGCATTCTCATCAACAACTCCTGCTCGCATAAAAAAATGAAAATGCATTTTGAAATAATCCTCCAGAAAGTTTTAACTTTGACTCATTTGTTTCCCAGTATTTCGCACTTCTAAATATGTTTTGAAAAGGGAATTCCGTGGGCCATAAAGACCGAGTCAAGGACGCGTAAAACATGCCAGGTCGGATTAGAGGCACAGAGGCTGTTTTTTGTTCTCCAAATTGATGCCATAAAAGTGTATGTGATGCAGGCTATTCCGTGATACCTGTTGTCCGAAAAGTCCTGGAAAAAAGGTATGCCTTGCTTCTTCTCAGTCTCGTATACCAAATTTATGATTCGCTTCAACGAACAAAACATGTTTTATACGCAAGCGCTTCGCGGACCTCGTAAATATTACATTTCACTCCACGCCTTGCGACCTCTCTCAAAAGTTTCTGCATAGAAATAAAGCTCTCTAGCTAGACGAAAAAAGTGCTCTCCGCCAACGAATGTTCCTACCTGCAATTTTACATATTTTTAAATAGATTCTCAGCTGGAAACTGCGAGAAAGTTACATTTTTATCTCGCTGGTCTAATAAATATGCATGTAAAGTTTTATTCACGTTACCCGACGTCATCTTCTAAATGAGAAGTTTTATGGGTTTTTCTTTTTTGTTCAGTGAAAAAGTTCTGTAACTCGAAAAAGTTAAATTGAATGGTTAATTTCTTGTTTGACAAAGTATGTTTCTACCTGCAGCTTTATGTTTATTATCAATGATAAGATTTATGAGGAGTGTCTTAACATTTTTTGATCAAAAATCCAAAACGCTGAAGGAAAAAAAAAGTGTGTACACTGATACTCTCAATCATACAACCCAAGTTATATGGGAATCCGAAAATATCTGAGAGCTTCTCCAAGCGTACGTATGACAAATCGATTGAAAGTACAGTTATCTATCATTAATGCAATTCCAAATTAGGATTCTGACTCTAGTAAACTTTTATCAGTTTTAACCGGGGATTTCGCTCACCAATCGCAAGGCAGAAATCAACTGCACTAACCCAATCAAACAATTAAATCTTCAGGAATATATTCACGTCCGACAGTCGTCCGACAAGAAATAGATCCTGGGTTCGAATCTCAGCAGGGCTTTACAGAGGTTTTTTTTTCAAAAAAATTTGTTATTATTGATCTTTGGTGACTTGCGAGTATTTTGTTAGAACTGTAACTGGAAAACGAGCACGCGTACTATTTTATGGGAGAAAACTTGTGGATAAATTCAATTCAATCTTTGTCGTTTGATAAATGATTCAAATTTTGTCATTATCGATGAGAATGATTCTCTAATCACTCTGATTCTAATCGAATATTTAGACAACGGTTAGAAAAGATGACTTCTCACAGGAAATTTTGAGTGTGAACATTTTAATCAAGCAAGATTATGTATTTGTACCGCAAGCTGTTGAATTCATCCATAGGAGACCAGAAGTGAACAAAAAAATGTCCTGATTCTCAATTGAGAAAGATTTATGCCAATCCAAAAAGTTGCTCTTTCATTTAGTATAGTATTGAACCATGTGATATGTTTTTTGGGTCACTGGAACCAAACTCGAAGTTCATTCTACTGCATCGCGTCAGGTATTCGAGATAACCTCAAAAAGTCTCTATAGACACCTTAAAATGAAAAGTAGAGCTGGCCTAAGTGATGGATCATACAATATGTTTTTTGGATCGCTTGAACCAAATTCAAAGCTCATTCTACTGCATCCTGTCGTGTTGTTGAAATAACCTTAAACGCCTTCAAAGACAACTAAAAATGAGTTAATTTTGAGAACTTGACGTTTAAGTGTAAAACAAACTCTGGATTCGGTTTTAGTGACCAAAAAATATCTTATATGGTCCGGCACTTAGTCCAGCATTATTTTTCATTTAGGGGTAGCTGTGAAGACTTTTTGAGGTTATCTCAGAAATCTAACGTGATGAGATGAAATGAACTTCGAATTCGGTACCAGCGATCGAGGAACCATATAATCGGAATGGTCTCACTCCCCAATCAAAAAACTTTCCTTTTTTTAGGTGACTGTTTTATTGATTCAGAAAAAAAGACTCCTTACTGAATATGTTAATGCTAATGTAAAAATGTTTTGTGATGATAAACAGATGCAATCAAACGATTTATTATTAACCGAGGAAGATAAGATTCAGGGGAAGAACTGGTTTTCTTCATGGTCGTCTCATTTCTTCTCTGTTTTTTTTTTATATTAGAGGTAATTTTTAAATAAACAGCTACATTTTTCACTCAAAAAGTCCAGTTCCTAAGTACAAAAAGAACGAGAAAGAAAAGAAATAAGTGGGATCGGAGAGAGGTCTTTGACGACCGCGACGAACAGGAATTTTGATCTAGGTGAAATACTTTACGATAAAGGGTAGGGAGACTATATATTTCTCACGGGAAATCGAATTTCGTGTACGAAACTACAAATTCTGCCGACGCGTCGATTTGCGAACATAACATTTTACATCTTCAGGGCTGACCTCAAAACAAGGTTCAATTTGCGTTGTTCTTGTTCCTATTTTATATGCTCTTTATGATGCCTGTAATCAGTCGAAGGCCTCATCACATCGTGAGCAATGATCGAAACTGATTGGACAATCAAGTCAAGAAAAAATAGTATATTACACTGCAAGAGCAGAAAGTTAAAATTCCTGCACTGCGAGATATGGTGCCCGAGGCGAAGCCGAGGGCATCATATCTCACATTTCAGGGCTTTTAAACTCTTGTCCACGTAGTGTATATTGTTTTTCTCTATACCCGATCGAAAATACGGCGAAGAATCATAATTCTATAAACAACACATGAACATTATATCCTTTACTGATGCCTGCCCCGACATTCTCAGCACGAGCAAAGATTTGATGATATCGAATGCAGCAGTAATTGGTTCCTGCATGAAGAGGGGTACCACGTCGAAACGCCTGAGGATGTGTTGGGGTTATATGTGGACCTTATGTACCTTTTCAATTAATTTAAAAAAAATTTCGAACGTGATCAATGAAGTTTCCTGTGGAAGGATTCAGTTCTTCGATGAGAAAGCGTGCTTGGTTGTTGATAGATAAACGTTTATTTTTCAGGCTATAGGACTTGAAAAATTGACTCGCTTACGACACCATTTTTTACAACAATTTTTTTGCATCAAATACTTAACTTTAACATCCACCCACACATTATACAATATCATTCATCCATACCTTATTACTATGACCGCTTACTCGTCCGCTCTCATTGCCTTGCCTTCCTCGCTTCGCCTCACACGCATTTCTTTACATTTCGTCGACCTGGTATTGCCAAACTCTGCCTCCACGGTTCCTAACTATTTCTTATCTCCTTGCTTTTTATTGCTATCCCTTATCTACTAATAAAAATATTAACATTTGTCTTATATCTACTTCCTCTCCTCCCTGCACATCTATCTCTATCCCTGTCCTCCTTCCTTTTCTTCCTCTTTATCTTACCAAACGCCTCTTTTACCCATGCAATCACCCTTTTCTCCCCTTTTTAATGCAGTATTATTTCCATGCTAATTCCACTCCTATCTAACTCCTCGCATTCTCTCAACCAGTGTTATACCTTTGCATATCCCTTTCCATACAACTCGCACTCTCTGATCCGCTCCTCCCCTCCCACCTTCTCTTTCTCCATGCCGTTCCTCTTGACCATCTCATATACCTCCCTTCCCTCCTCGTGACTTCTTTTCACTTCATCCTCATGCAGACCATTCTTCGAATGAACCTTTCTCTCTCCTCCTCCACCGCTCCCTCTCCTCTCCAGTTCCCCTTCTCCCACCAACACTCCCTCACCGGCCTTCTTCCCCCCTCTCCGAGAAATTTCTCCTCCTACGTACACGCCCAGCTACCTGTCAACATACCCAAACTCGTTCCTTCTGTCTTACTTCTGACAATACAACTAGGTGTAATTCTATCCAACCCCAGTTTCTATCTTATATACTTTCTAGCCTCTCCGCTTTCCTTCCATCCCCGCCTTCACACCTCTACTCCATACAGTTGCACGCGCATCACAAGGGAGTCAAACAGCTTCATTCCCCTCTCAAAGTAATCTGCAAACGTCCTCTTTCCCATTCCCCACACTTGCCTCATCACAACATTTGCCCTCCTAACCCTCTCCTTTAATGACCATTCACTCCTCCATTCCTCCGGAATAGGAAACCTAGGTGAACAAACTCGTTTACCTCCTGCATCGCCACCCCCTGCCATTTCCAGTCCTCTCTCTTATCCCTTCCCCCTCCTCTCTTGAACACCATAACCTTGAACTTTCCCGCATTTAACTCTAACCGATTCCTCTCTAGGTACTAACCCCTCCTATCTTCACTCCCCCAAGTACTTCTTTCTCTAGCTCCCTCTCCATTTCAGCGATCAAGATCGCGAAAATTGTTAGGCTGAACAGACACCCTTGTTCCAACCCCCTATCCTTCCAAGATCCCTCCGAAATCGGTTAATCTCCTCTCACGGTATCTTTCGTCTCCTCAAAAACCTCTCTTACCCTTTCGATCAGACCTATATCTACTCCCCTCCCTCCAACGCCTCGCACAACTTCCTCTGATCCACCGATGGGAAAGCACCTTTTAGATCTATGAAAAACACGTTCACTTCCGACCTCTTCTTCACTATTTATCTATCCACCACGTGCTGCAAAATATAAATAATGTCAATCGTGCCCTCACACGCTCTGCATCCCGCCTGTGTCTTCGGAAACATACCTTTGCTCTCGACTTTATTCCATAGCCTCTCCGCTAATACCATTGCGTACACTTTGAACGCCGTGTTCATGAATGTGATTCTTCTATGGTTTCTCTGCCTATCCCCATCCTCCTACTTATACAGTGGCCCTATCATCCACTCTCTGCGTTCCCCTGGGAATCCCTCACTCTTTCATACCTTGTCCTTGGTTCTTAGTTAGTGGGTTCACTGCGCTAACCATCGGTCAAAGTGAAACGTTGTTTTGTTGATTTTCGGGATAAAGAGGTATCAATCTAGTAGTGTTGCGTTTTCAAGTTTAAAGTACTCGTATGTTACTTCAGTAAGAAAAGCTCTGTTTTTGTTCTCATGACCTTCTTTATTATTTACTACTATCATGTTACATGTAACTGCAGGTGATACCAGATAGAAAAAGTTATATGAGGATTCAGCTTAAGACATGGGATAACAGAAGGGAACTACTAAGCTGTGAAGGGAAAATTAGAGGATCACGATTATGGATTAAAGAAGAAAGGGGGTAAGAAATTCAAGAACGGTTCAGAGAAAAGAGGTGTGGTAAAGAAGAGCAGGGGTGGAATTTCCCCTGAGATTTATGGTAGTGGAGGTGTGAGAAATTATTTGACAATCTGATAAGATGCAAGGAAAAATAGCGGTAACCGAAACAGAGAGGATTAGGATTAGCGAGAAACATAAGAAGATGATTGGGAAAAGGAAGGAGAGGAGAATATGGGGTTCAGGGGAAGAAGTTTATAGTGAAGGGAGGGCAAGAGTGATAGAAAAAGCAGTTCCAAGCTGTGTAGAAGTGAGAGGCAGAGCAAGGGAAAAGGACAGTTGGAATATAGGAAAGCTAAAGCACCATATATTAGAAAGGAAGGCTGGTAGAGATCGGAAGATGAAGAAAGAGAGAGGAAGATAGTTGAAAAGTGACACATCCGTTTGAGGCTAAGGCTTCCTTCCTCGAAAAAGGCAGAGTTGGATTATTGTTATGAGAGATATGAAGAAATGGTGAAGGAATTGAAAAACTTCGGAGCCCGTAAAAGGGAGAGAGTATAATAAATGAATGCTTCACACATGCATATATGCATACATACATACATACATACATACATACATACATACATACATACATACATACATACATACATACATAC
>WSXT02236739.1:0-30928 GCA_011762715.2 Neuroterus valhalla
CATAAAAACACAACGAAGATTGAACAAGAAAGCTGTAGAAGGGGGGGACGCCGTTCTATATCTAAGCAGGAATAGTAAAGAAAGGCAATCTGCATTTAGATAAGAGTGGAAAACGAAAGGAATTCGAAAGATAAGGAAGTGAGTAGGAAGGGTATGCGACTCTTAGATATGGTGGAGGAAAAATATTGTATATACTCAATGGCAATAAGAAGAGAGTCGAAGAGGAACTCACGTATAAAAGAAGCAATTTGTTGATGGTAATACGTTACGCAATCACTAATACAGAGGGCTGAGAGAGTGTTGATAAATTGGTAGTAGAGGCTAGGTTAAGATCAGATCACCATCGTATAGAATTATACCTTAAAATGAAAATAAGACAAGAGGTTATAAGAAATAACGGAGAAATAATTGAAAAAGAAGTGTGGACAGAGGAAACAAGGAAAGATTGTAGATAAAAAGTGAGAAAAAGAAATAAAGTAGGGAATAGAACGAAGGATGATGAAAATTGGACATAAGTGAGGTGGGACAAAGAATGTAGTAAAAAGAAAAGAGATAATTCAGAAACAGTATAAAAACTTGAGGAAGAGAAAAAGACAAGACAGAGTATGTCTTAAAGAGGGAGAAATATAGAGATTTATATAAGCAAAAAGGAGAAAATAGCAAAAAGGAATTTGAAGGAGGAAGTTAGCAAAATTAAGGGATGGAGGCTTGGAAGTTCATCAACAAAATGAGGCTGAAAAAAGGAGGAAATAGAAAAAGGTGGAGACGAGAAGGAGTTGGAGGATGAAGAAAAAGATGTTAAGATTGAAATATTGAAAAATGGTAAATCAGGAGGTAGTGAGGCTTGCATATACAGCAGCGGGCAAACAAGAAGGAGGTTGAAAAAGTAGAGGAAAAAGTATGGAACGGTGAGGGATACCCAGAGAAATGAAAGGAGGCCTAATGAACGTTAATACAAGAAAATAAAGAAAGGTAAAGAGAAAATTAAAAACCCATTCAAATAAATGCAACTCTATAAAAATAAAAAGAATATAAATAACCCTATCAAACACGACACAGAAAATTTATGCAATGGTGTTATGAGAGAGTTAAAAAAAAGAGGTAGAGGCAAAATGGATACTACCGTAAAGTCAGGCTGGTTTAATAGAAGGTAGAACCACGATACATGACATTTAAATTTTGCAACATGTTGCACAAAGGAAGCAAGAGAAGAAATGAGGAAAAAGGTGTGCTTTCTTTGTCGATCCATAGGCTGTATTGCCTTCTGTAAAAAAGAGAAAGCTGTGAGAAGCAATAGAGAAAAAAGAAACAAAGTTACGTGAACTAGACAAATGCACGCCATGCTATATCGTGTTGGAAGGGATAGTTGGGGAGAAAATAAAAATAAGAGCAGGTAAAAGAGCTTGCAAATACGGAAAAAAGTTAACGGATAGTGACAGTAGAACAATAGTTGAAGCATGTATGAAGGAAAGAGGGTGGAGTAACAGGGCAGAGCAAAGGAATTGAAGAAGGGCAAAGGTATCTGAACAGGTTTGGTCGGTCGAAAGAAAGGAATTGCATGAGTAGGAAATGAAGGTACGTCAGGAATCGATAGGTAGAGATAAAGCAGTAATGAAACAAGAAATAGAAAATAAAATAGGAGAAAATAATGAGAAATATAAGCAGAACAGAGTAGAAAGAGAACCAATATACCTGGAGATGAAAGGAGAAAGAGACAGTCAGAAATGAATTGCAAGTGTAAGATGTGGAAAGACAGAAGATAACAACAAATATTGGGGAACAGAAGAGGAAAGAATATGCATGTTTTATGAGGGAGACAGAGGTTCATTGAAACATTAGCTCAAAGATCGCAAGGACATAAAAGAAGAAAGAATGATAATGGGGAGGGTTTCACATGAAAAGGAGAAAGTTAAGGTGGTAAAATGGCTAAGGGAATTGGGAAGGAAAAAAGGAGAGCAGGGATCATGTGAATCCTGGATATAAGATGCAAAATGTAAAATATTCTCGTTCTTAGGTTGATATCAGGACTGTCAAGTAAAAAGGTATGTAAAGAGAACGGGAAAACGAGGCATGTATGCGTTAAGCTGGGATGATTCTTTAGGCCCTTGCGTTCAAGCGGTGCGTAAAAAGCAAAGCGGTGAAGCGATAAGTCAAGGCGATAAGATAAGGAGAGGCGCTGAGACGATGCATCAATTTTTGGGTCGTGAATTTTTGGTGTAAGATTAGTATAAGACTGTTGTAAGTATTGTAGGCACATATAACCACTGATGTAGCAGACATGGTCTGCCTATTTATATGTCGAAGAGGCTGAAATAATATCAATTAAATAACTGTTCTATAGGATATTAGTGGGAAAATGGGCTCAATAAAATCCCGTAATGAAAAAAAATCATTCCACAGAACATAATATTCCCCAAGTATAGTAAACAATATTTTAATTCCAATTTTGAATATAAGAATTATTTTTATCATAATGTGATGAACGAAGAACGTATTGAAGAATTATATAAATCATGATCTTTTGTTTTTACACCTCACCTAACATTATTTAATTTATCTCTATTGTTTGCAGTAGCATTATCTCGATAAAATATAAAAAATATCATCTGGTAAATAGAAAAGGTGGAATTATTGGAATTTGGTACACAAATATCAAATAACGGATACATAAGTCATGCATATAATTATATATACTTTTTTGTTCGGTTCAGTACCTTTAGAAATGAACCACGCGTCCTATGACAAAGTCACCAAACGCGTCCTCAGATTGCGGATGAGGGGCCTCAGTGCCGAGGGTTTCCAAGCCAAGGTGTAAATATCCGTGCTGAAAGCTAAATGGCACCTGGGAGAGGTGTCTTTCACGGTGTCTCTAAGATATCAGGCGACGTCCTAGAGTAAGCAGCCTTACCTATTGCATGCGGTACTCTGCTGGGGTAGAGAGCCCCTCTCCTAGTTACTTGTAGAAACAACTATGGAAAACAGAGACTCAAATTCAGTTGTAGATGCGATTCAAGATAATCGAACGCACTCAGAATCAGAAAATGTTTTGGCAAACTTCGCCGATCGTTCTAGAGTTCTGGATGCGAAATAAGCTCGAAACATGATGACGGATCGGCGAGAAATCAAAGTTCTTTATGGACAGATCAAGTTGATGGTGACCTGCTAAATTGCCACAATGCAGGTGTTATTCCTAACCGCAAACGTTCCAATGCGTGCCTGCATACTCTGCAGTCCCAGGGACATACGGGGCTTTCGCACTTTTCACAGCAAGTGCTATGAAACCGTGACGCCAACTTTTCGCGGATGAAAGATGTACGCGGAACGCTTCCTTAACCGCCTCCATGAGAAGCCGCAGACGAAGATCAGGCAGCACATAGCCCAATAGGTTAGGGCGATCTGCTTGAAATGGATGCAACCCTTCGTAAGGATCTCTCGGAGGATTCCAACCTCTGAACCATGACTTGTACAGTTTATGCTGTGGCGAGAGCTTTCGCTGATTCGAATGAAAGGTCCACACCAACGATTGATTGAGAGACCAAGAGGTGCTTCCATCAACTTAACAAGAAAATTGGCTGGGCTCGATAAAACGCATCCCGTATCTAGTGTGTAATTGACTGCATGAAATCAGGTAACCTCTGAGGGCAAGGGTCCAAAAATTTGCTCACGAATTGAGGATCCGTTACCACACATTGAAAATATAAAAGCTGCTGATCATTTAGCGTTACATTTTCGACGAAATACGGGTATTATGGGACGCAAGGAAGAGAATACAAAAGACGGAGGGATGGGACAGGGAGAATCAACAGTCTCTTGCTGACCCATCGCGCCTCTTGAGCGACCCCCTGTTTTTTTTTTAATTTACCCAAGTCCGAAGAAATCGAGACATAATTGAGAGAAATTTACGAAGTGAATCCATTGAACGACGGCACCAAAAATATCATACGTTTCAAGGACTTGTGCGATAACCTCAAAACATCCGAGGAGAATGCCCATCAATCTCTGCGGGAGAGCTAAAGGAAGCATTAAGGGGCAAGGAGAACTTCTCCACTGCTGGGCCAGATTAAATTAGGAACTTCCAGTGGAAGAAGTTCACTTCTGCAAACCAACATCTAGCCCGCATCTCTTACTCATATTTGAAGTCGGAGATAGCTATTCCGCAGTGGCTGGTGTTAGGACGAACTGTACTCCTGCCGAAGAGAATCGACTTGCTTGACCCAAAAACCACAGGTCAATTACTTATCTAAACTCTCGCTCTCTCTCTCTCTCTAAGATCTTCACAGCTCCCTGGAATGAAAGGATATTCTAGATTATGGACCTGTATGGAGTGAAATTTCCGAACAACGAGGATGTAAAAGATCCTGTCAGGAAAACCTGCTGATCGACAGGAGTGTCTGCCAAGACTCTGAAAAACACCAACGTAATCTGTCGCTTGCCTAAATTTTTAACCAGATGCTTTGGGAAAAAATTATCAGGAGAATGCACTAAGAATCGCCGAGGGGTACACACGAGAAATCAGTATGAAATTAAGATTGAATAAGTGTGCCACGTTTCATCTGAGACATAAGTAAATTGAATGTGTACGTAGGAACCTCGAGCTTGCAGGCGCAAGTGCTTTCAGACATCTTAACGCTGGAAAGACCATAAAAATCCTAGGCGAGCCTAAGAGCCGCATTCTAGGAACCTCAACATCAGAAGCCAAAAGGTTCCGGAAATAACATGAAGACAAGGTAATGGACGGAAACATTTATAAAATTGTATAAGATCAATCCTTGTCACATAAGTCATCATTTTCTCTCCTTAACTCATCTTGACTTAATTCAGGCACCGGGAGTTTTATTTTTGCATGTCAGGACGTTGTGATTTCCACTTGGCATACCGCACAAGCATATAACGCTAAGAGATTTCTAGTGATAGGTGCAGGGCGTGTCCGAAACTCCCTGAGCACGTATGTCATAAACTATCAAAATGACCTATTCACGCAGGAACGACGTATTTTTACAGACACAATTCTGCCTTAAGAGTGTTTTACCACCATCTTTGTCACTCTTATTGGGTTGACCACGACCCTGCCCTGCCAAACGCTGCAACTGCATTGATGAGAAAGTGGAGTACCAAATCTACTGGAACTACAATTTTTCGATAATAGTCGACATGCAACACACAAGACCTGATATCGTGCTCCTTGACCAACGAAAACGAACTATGTGATCGAATTCTTGTGTCCAGCCGACTACAACATTACGGGCAAGGAAATCCAGATACAGGAGAGCTACAGAGATCTCAGAGAGCACCTACAGCGAGTTCATCAAGGATACTCAGATTAAAAAATCATTGTTATCATCATCGGTGCTTTTGGAGGTGCGAAGCCTTCACTGGTAATTAGGCTTGCAGTTATACCCGCGTGCCAGAAATATGCCGTAACACTTGCCGAATGGATGCAGAGAGGTTATCATCGCGGTGCACAGGGTGTTATAAGGGGACGTGGCTTCCATGGCTACCGAAGCTGACTTGCTATTCCTACTACAATAGGGCCGGTAGGCGAACTCGGGCAAGAAAGAAGCCTCGGGAGGGGGTGACGGCCTATGATCGTCGAATATAGCCCATTCCGCCTCCCAGTCTTTGCCCAAATGAGCCAGCTCTTTGAAATTTCTAATATCCCGCCGTTTAATGTGCTTTTTATAGTCAGGGCGAAGTCCAAGGTTGGCATTATCGAGTTGTTCTTGCCAGGCACCGGGATTGTCTAATTTGTTGTTTGGGCCGATCAGGCAAGTAAGGTAGTCCTCGATCTTCTCTTCAGGGCCTTGAGTTCGCGTTCTTATTTGTTCCCTCATCCTATGGTAAATATTATCGCCTATGGAGCGGTCCCTGAAGTCAGCCTGGAAGTCATTCCAACTATTCCAGACTTTGCCGTCCACAATCAAGTAACGGTACTATAACCGAGCAAGCCCGGTCAACAGCAGCGGTAACGCGCTTATGACCTTGACATCTAACACCGGTGAGAAAACTCTATTCTCCAAAATTCCAATCAGGAATTCCTCTGAACTAGTAGAGGAAGACCCATCAAACGAGATGTTCCATTGTCGTACACCCAGATCCATGTTATCATTTTTATTAACGAAACCCGTTAGAGGAGAAAACTGCCTTATCGGCAGTCGCGTGGGATTCCAAACAACGTTCGGAAAGTTAGTTTAATTTTCGCACGGAGAATATGGAGCTTCATCGTTCATGTGTCCTGGAATCCCGAATCGATTTTTGTTGTAATGAGAGAATCCCGGGGGTGGTTGGCTCAGGTCGATTAACGGAGAGACGAAATTCGCGAAAGCCGAATGATGGTGCGAGCGTAATGTGAAACGCGATTGTGGTCCTGTATTAGAATAAGGTGGAAAAGCGGACGGGCCTGTTGCGTTGCGTATTGTTTCCGCTATGACAGTGCTAGCTACCATGGTAATCGTAGAAGTGGTTGTTACGGTTTTCGCGAATCCCGTTGTGAACGCGCTAGGACGGAAACCACGGATATTCGCAAGGGGGGGGGGGGGGCTGGGGGGGTTGCTCTCCTGCATTCCACCAAGTGTCTAGTTGCGGCATATTGAGTGTCGGAAGGATCTCATGGGATCCTCACTTCCCCATCGCGTACTCTCAGATATCGTGATATTCGGTCGCGTACTACGGGGTCTACTCCGGTCGGGTTCATGCGGAGCTCGTTGGCGAGTCTGCGTGATTCGGGCTCGGTAAGGGAGTAAATCCTAGTGTCTCGGTTTAAGGCGTTGGCCATGATGGCTGCGAGTCGCGGTCGGGGTAGCTCGACGTAGACGGCGGTAGGGATGTGAAGTTTAAAAGAGAAAGAATTTATCCTCGGTATTTACTCGAAGAGGGAAGAAATGAAGAAAAAAATTTCCAATCTTTATTTATTTTGTAAAATAATTATTATTCATGATTAAAATTGATTGATTATCGGTTATTATCGATTATAAATGTTATTATTATTTCAATCATTATTGATCATTATCAATACTGGTTATCAATTATTATTGTGACGATTCGATATCTCAGATTGCTGATTACACTCACTAACTCATGCTTAGATATAAACAAGTTTAGTTGAGATTGTTGCTACCGAGGTAGGTTTTAGTTAAATTGCCAAAGAAGTCGATCATAATAATTCCCGGTAAAATGAAGGGTTGATAAACTTTCGACTGGACTGTCGTTAGGACGACGTTGTTCCAAATGACGAGAAGGAATGTAAATTGTTACGGGAGGGATTGAGTTGTTGGGGGCAGAAAGGTAATTCATAGAAGTGTTAGGGAGAAAGAGTTGTTTATGCATGGTCTTCCTTGGGTGGAGCAATAAAGAAAATTAGGTTAATGTAAAATTTATTTGAAAAAGACTGAAACGGAGTACAGAGACATCTGTCAAATGCAGTAGGCATTCACCGCAGTGGTAGTAGTCTTCGTTACCGGTAGAAGAGTAGGCAAAGACCGAGGCTGAGGGTGACAAATAGTGCGCTGAGATTGAGGCAGACGGAAAAGAATCATTCCAGTCGCTATTCAGCTTGGTGTTCAGCGATCCGCAAAGGGGAAACGGCTTGATTGAGGGGCGGGGGAAACGTGAAGGCAAGAGATACCCTATGCAAGAAAAGCGATAGAAACCGCAGGTCACCTACAAAAATGGGAGAGCAGCTGGAGAAGGAGACGATAGGTTGCTGATTTCGGAAATCAGGGCGCTCAGGGAAGAAGTGAAGGGTATGAGGGGGAACGCAAGAATTAGGAAAGAGATATGGGAAAAAGAGATGAAACATCTGGGGGAGAAAGTATAAGGTTCAGAGACAGTGGCCGTCTTGGTAGGGAAGGGAAAAGATGAGATAAAACAGATAGAAGAGGATATTCGGGCATGGATAGAAAGGACAGGCAAAAGATTCGTGGAAGTAGAGGGTAGGTTAGATATGAGAGAAGGTTGCAGGGTGGAAGGAGAACAGAAGTGTATGTGGGACAAGGTAGAGAACATGATTGAAGAGAAAGTGGGAGGGCGTGAAAACGAAAAGAGGGAGGTGGTAACGAGAGGAAGAATAAGGGCAATGGAGTTGAGAATGGAGAGAAGGAGGGTAGAAGAAATAATATCATGATAAGAGGTCTAAAGTTGAGAAGCGGAGAAGAACGGAAGGGAGTTGAAGCGCTGCTACAAAGCATAGGGAAGTTTCAGGGAAAGAAGTAAAAGTGAGGATGGAGGCGAAAAAGGGGGATCGAGGGGGTCTCCTCTTCAGTCACCTTCAAAAAATCGATTTAGTTTTTGCTTTATTCGTTAGAATTATTATCTGAGAATATTCTTGCAAAGTTTCGATGTCAGACTCAAAGTAGTTTAGGAGATACAGTTCCGTGAAGAGGTTCGCGTGGGGCAAGCGCGAGCCAGACCGCGCGCCCCCTGTGTCTTTCCACTATTGAGTTCTTGGAACCCTTTAATCAGTTTTCTTCTTCGCCATTACTTTGTACGGACCGGGTTTAGCTGATTAACATCTCATGCTTGTAAGTCGTTTCTAATTTGACTGTTCTCCTTTTGAAAACTTCAAAGGCCATTTTTCGTAAAACATGATTTTTAAAATTCCGTGCACGATGACAAAAAAACTGCAAAAAGGTATGTAAACAAATGAAACACTATTTTTTCGGCAATTTGATTGTACACAGGCTGAACTGAAAGACTCATTTGAAAATCTTATTTGACAATGTTAGTAACGCACCTACTGCTAAAAAAGGTCGGAAAATCGAGTACTTTAATAAAAAATGACTAAAATATTCAAATTCCGACTTTCATTAACCATAATAGTCTATGGTTAATGGACTATCAACTGTGTCTATACTGTGCAGAAAAAACTTCCGAATGAGGACATATTCTAACTTTTTGTTTCAGGCAAAAACTACAGGCAGGATATTTCACGGAGTTTAAGTTTTCCGCGGCGAGCCGCTGCGCAAGATAGTTCATAAAACCGCCATTTTTTTTTGTCATTCGAAAAACTGTTTGTTGTTCAAAAACAATAGTAAAAAACCAGCTTTTTTATGAACCACTGATAAGGAGATCCCCTTAAGTAGCGGTGGTGGAGCTGCAGAACTTACAAGATAGGATGGCGTTGATGCGAAGTAAAAGTAGAATTAAGGATAAGAAGGTCTACAAAGACCACGATCTGACGTGGAAAGGGAAATTCAAAGAATGCTGAATCGCAGAACTAGAAGGAAGAGAAATAAAGGGAAAGTAGTAAAAGAAGAGCGGCCAAGGGAGGATATAAGAAAATAAAAGGAGAGTAGACAATGTTGCTTTGGAATAAGAAGAGGAGTTGCTTGAGAGAAGTGCACAGGGACGTATT
This sequence comes from Neuroterus valhalla, assembly GCA_011762715.2. Classification (NCBI taxonomy): domain Eukaryota; kingdom Metazoa; phylum Arthropoda; class Insecta; order Hymenoptera; family Cynipidae; genus Neuroterus; species Neuroterus valhalla. The sequence goes on from WSXT02236739.1 coordinate 9,350, forward strand.
TCGTAGGAAGTAGGAGGTAGGGGAAAAGCAGGGCAGTGGAGTGATGAAGGGGTTCTTTCGGAATATAGCAGGGATAAAAAAAAGAGATGGGGAATTTTGGAGGTTTGTGCAGGGATTTGATGTGTTGAGCAAGGAGAAATCTGAAGAATCTGACGGTGTACGTTTGTACAATAGGGATGGGATGGAAAGGATTTAGGTTAGGGTGGGAGATGCTAAAGGCGAGAGAGAGAAGAGAGAGTTATGGGTAAAGAGGGGGGTATTTCGAGACACTAGACGGTGGATAGAGGGAGGGCGGTCGCGAATGGTATGATAACAGGGGACGACCATGGAGAGTACAGGCAAGAGAGTAAGGTGGGGGCATCAGTGATGGACTATGTAGTGTGGAATATGCAAGGGTCTAAAAAGACAGAGAGGTTCACAGTCGCAGCTAGAATAGGAACGGACAACCAGACATTAATCTTGTAGATAAGAAGGGGAGGCAGCGAAAGGCAATCAGAAGAAGAAGTTTCGACGGGGGAGAGATACCCCATCGGAGGAGGCTATAGAGAAATACCAGGAGTAGTTAGAAGAAGTAGGTTTCGAAGGGGGGTTGATGGAAGAGATATGAAGAGATCTAAAAGGGGATAAGGAATGCAAAAAGATTAAGAGTTGTTGAAAAGTTGTTCGAATCGCTTGTGATGAGCGTGCTACTTTACGGAGTAGAGGTGTGGGAGTGGAAGGAATGTGAGGATATAAATAGGGTAAAGGAGAAGTTCATCTGATGGACACTAAGGGTGGACAGAAGTATACCTAGTTATATTGTGTCGATGGAGACAGGGAGGACTATAAGGATTCTGACAGGTACTCGGGCGTGTGAGTATAAGGAAAAATTCTTGGAAGAGGGGGGAAGTAGGCTAGTGAGGGAATATTGGTAGGAGCAGGAGAGCAGGAGAGGAGATGGAAAGATGGAGGAAGAGGAAGAGAGGTGTTTCAGATAAAATGGTCTGCACGGGAATGAAGTGAGGAGGAGTCACGAGTAAGGAGAAAGATGTGTGAGATTGTTAGGAGGAACAGCATGGAGAGAGAAGGCAGGAGGGGTGGAGAGGATAAGAGGGTTAAGGTGACGTCCGATCAAAAAATACTTTGTGTTTTTTGGCCAAAATCAAAACATATTTAACTCAATTATTTTCTTGGCCATTCGTCATAATAAACACAGTAGGGGTTTAAATATCAGCCGTTCCCCAGCAAGGAAGTCGCTCTCGAAAAGTTCGCGAGTATCCGGGTTCTGTCACCACCTATAAGTGTTTTACTGTATTCTACCCTAAGTGTTAAAGAAATATATATCAGCCTAGTGTTTCGGGTTATTAAACTTGAAGATTTTATGAAGACTTATTAACCCCTTACCGCGGCCCGTGGCCCTCATGGTGCTTCACGTCTGGTCGATCAACTGCGACTTTAAAGGAGGACGAACCTAATTTTGATTGAACAATTGAAGACACTATAATGAATGATAGTTCTGAAATGTCATTAGGTGCCTCCGCCGTAAGTTTATTTTTGGATTCAAAAATATCAAAAACCTCTTCCGGATCCTCGCTCTTACCGACTACATCCGGGTTTTTCTAAAATATTTCAAACCTCTTCCGGGTCCTCGTTCGTACCGAGGATATCCGAGTTTTCTTGAAACTAGCACTCGCGAAAGTAAAACAGCCTCTTCCGGGTCCTCGTTCATACCGAGGATATCCGGGTTTTTGTAAAATATTTAGGGCTTAAAAATATTAAAGAACCTTTCCAGGTCCTCGTTCAAAACCGAGGATATCCGGGTTTTTCTACAATATTTGTAACCTCTACTGGGTCCTCGTTCCTACCGAGGATATTCGGGTTTTCCTAAAATATCGTGGAAATTAAATAGGTGAATTACAAAAGTCCGGACAATGACTGAAGTGGGATTCCCGTTTTTCCATAGGTAGGAAAACCAAAGAAGAATAGGCCGCGGAAAAATCCACCAAACCTCGAGGCCTGAGGAATCTCCGGATTAGTCTTGAGCGACAAACCCCGGTAAAACGTGGTGTCACAGAGGAGTGGGAGGAGGCCTGCCTAACTCAGCACCAAGTAGATCCTTCACGCATTAGAAGACCTCGACCACCTCCGCGACATTCTCCAGAGAGGAAGAGGAAAGTGAGAGACCTTCCACCGCCCCGACGAACACCGAAGCAGCCGAGGCGATCCTCTCCATCACTGCGAAAATCTACAAGTTGACGTAGCGAAATATAGAGTCTCCGTACAAATTCTTGGAGAATTGGTGTTGAAAATCAGCATTGGTGGTCGATCTACAAAGACCTCTTTCCTGGTCAGTGAAGAGGTCAATGGATCATTGATTCTCGGAGATCCTTGGATGGAGAAGCAGCGGGGAGTTTATGATAAGCCAAGAAGATGTATCTACGTTGGAGGCGAGGATAGATTTACCAGTTATTTGGTAAACTCTTTGCCTCCAGCGGCTATCAGGGACCCGGAGATAGCCATGGCCTTGAACGAGGTTTCAACCCAGTATAAAGACGAATTCCAAGGAATTCTTCAACGTTTTCCGCAAACTGTCAACCCCTCTGGGGATCCTACTCAAACAGCATCGACTTTCCATCGTCTTGAACTAATTAGACATCAGCCCTTTCGACTTCATCCTTACCTATGCTCGCCTGAAAAAAGAAAAATTATTTCGGACCAAGTACAAGAAATGTTGGCCGCACACATACAGGACACTTTGAAAGAATTCGGTAATGCATGTGTGTTCTCCACCATCGATCTACGCAACGGTTATTGGCTTATCAGTTCCGGGTCATGCCCTTTGGTTTGAAAAATACGCCAGGCACAATTCAGCAGTTGATGTGACAGACGGTTCTCGTTGGTTATATCAACATGATTTGCATGGTCTATTCGGATGATATAACCATTCATCCAAAAACTTGGGAGGAACACCTGCACCATGTCAATCTGGTTACGGAATGGCGCACTTTGCATAACCTCCAATGTCCCTTGAAGAAGAGCAAATTCGGAAAAACCACTATCGAATTTTCGAGTAATGTGGTAACTCCTTATACTAACCAACCCTAGGCTGAACACGTGAATGCTGTTCTTCGAGCAGAACCTCCCAGGTCTAAGAAACAATTGCAGAAATTTCTTGGCATCTGTGGGTGGATCCAAGGGTATCTATCTCACGTCTCTACGACCGCTGCGCCACTCATTGTTTTACTGGGAAAACATCCTAGCAGATGGAACTGGACTGCAGGGGCTGCCGTAGCCTTTGAAGAAATCAAGAAATTGTTTAAGAAACACTTATATCTTGGACGACCGGAACCAAACCTCCCGTATACCCTTCAGACTGACGCTAGTGACGTGGGAAAGGGAGCTGTTTTGTATCAGATCCGACCCGACACTTCGCGGAACATATACAGCTAAGCTATGGCGAAGTTTTCCTCAACTGATGCCCATTACGAGAAGAATGAACGATAATATCTTGCCGTTGTATGGGCCATGGAGAAGTTATCCGGTCATCTCCTGGGACGTCACTTCAACCTTATAACTGACGACGAGTCAATCTCTTGGTTGAAGGACTTCAAAGATACCCGTGCGAAGTTAGGACGTTGGGCATGTTTGCTTGGGGGATACAATTTCACCGTGACACGTTGCCTGACTAGTCAGAATCAGCTAGCTGTGGCGTTATCTGGGACCTCTTTTGGTCCAGATTCTGATGAGGATCTCCAATACCAAGAGCGTATGCTTCCACCTGAGAAAACCGATCGCGACCATCACAGACCCTTTCTCGCTACCATAAAAAGAAGCGCCCTATATGACAAGATTTCAGCGTTTCAGCAGATGGATCGAGAGATCAGCATGATCGTTTCTAAGTTGAGAAAATTGTCGCAGCAATCTGGTTTCTCCTCGAAGGAAAATACCTTCCTTGAGCGATATCGTGTGAACGAGACTCGCTTGTGGAGGTCTGGCGGTAAGTCTGAAGATCATTGGTTGCTCTGCGTACCCCTTGAAACCCGAGGACTTGTACTTTACGAGTATCATGACTCGAGATTCGCTGGACACCCAGGTATGGATGAAACCTTTCGGGTTATCAAAGAACGTTTTCACTGGCCGAATATGCAGGAGGATGTACGCAGATATGTCCAAAGCTGTCGTCTCTGTGCATGTTGCAAGCCCACCAGAACCTCACACAGGGATCAGCAACGACCCCGGCAATCCCAGAACCCGTGGAAAATAGTGGATCCGCATCTGATGGGACCATATCCCAGATCTTCAAAAAGAAAAACCTTCCTACTCGTCGTTACTGACCTTTCTTCAAGATGGGTGGAGGCCTTCCCCTTCGAAAGTGCAAAAGCTCCACAACTCATCGCTATCGTCGAGCGAGAAGTGTTCAGCCGATATGGGTATTCACGTGCTCTGCTGACGGATAACGGAACCCAGTTTACGGGGAGAACTTGGCTACAAGCCTGTGAAAGGTGGGGAACAGTTTGTTGGACGACTCCTACGTATCACCCCCGAGTCAACCTAACGGAACGGAGGAATCAAGACATTAAGAAAGGTATGAGGTTGTGTCTTATTGTAAGACCTCACAAGGACTGGAAACTCGATATCCCTCAGATCGTGTACAACACGCGAACAAGATACAACGCCGCTACGGGTCTCACACCTAGCCAGGTGTTATTCGGCACAACACTCAAACGTCCAGGTGAATGGACGTTCCCTACCCCGCCAACGAAGCATGATGCAACTTCCAGTGACGCCCAGATTGTGCAAGTAAGGCAACACCAGGCAGAGTGTGTGCAGAATAAATCTGTGAAAGAATCATCCAAGATCTCGCAACCAAAATATTAAGTGGGCGATCGGGTCTACGTTCGAAATCATGAGCTTCCTAACAAATTCCAAGGTTTCAATGCCGCTCTCACGCCCCTAGCAAAGAGTCCATTCATCGTCACCAGGAGAATCAGTGGAGAAGTCTACGAAATAGACTTAGGTAATCGCATCACAAAAATGCACATCACCCAAATGTATCCTGCGCATGCCTGGAAGAGTAAAACCGAAATTACTTAACTGAGTAACCCCAATGTTACTCCGCAACTTGAGCCAGTACCTCCACTAAAGGTCAGCCCCTCTGCAACCCGGAACGCTGAGCTCACCTCTGAAATATCGATGATCAGCCCCACTGCTGCCCAAGTCGTCGATAAACAAACTCGACCCCCAATGAGTACGACAGATGTTCAGGTCGATGAGTTGCAAGTATTTGTTCCTGACGATAATGCACCTGATTTCCAGGACATTGAAGTCGACGCCGTAGAGACTAGATTGGACAATCTAGACAACCCTCTGGTTCAGAAGCGCCATATAGAGAGACCTCAGAAGAGGTCTGTGACCTTGCAGGAGCAGGATCAACCTCACGATGACCTTCCGGTAATCAAGCGCTATAGGGGGCGGCCTAGAAAGCGCCCTGTGGAAAACGAAGGATCCATTCTTCATCGTGAAAATCCGCGATACAATCTTCGACCTCGGTACCAAATGTAAATATAGTAATGTAAGATGCATGATTAGATCATAGGAATTTTCTCGTTTAAACTTGATATTAATTTCTCGCGCGATATATTTCATTTTTAAACTTGATTGATTCTGTATGTTAACATGAATTATAAGTATACCTAGAAGTTCAATCAGCAGCATTAGGTAATAAGTGTTCATCCTTTTTATATTTAGCTTTAATTTGTTTCAATTTTATTCCAAACATCACTCCAAACTATTCGGTTGAGGAAGATTTTTTTTACAGATTCAACTTAAGATTCAGTTATAGTCTTCCCGTTTATTATACTATCAGCAATTATGTAGGCCATTTGAGGTTACCAAACCTACAACGAAAAGCCAAAAAAACACCCTGTGTATTGACGTCCTCTCAGAGAACACTTTGTGTTTTTTTGCCAACATTAAAACATATTTAACTCAATTATTTTATTGGCCATTCGTCATAATAAACACAGTAGGTGTACAAGTTCAGTTCGAGTTCAGCCGTTCCCCAGCGAGGAAGTCACTCTCGAAAAGTTCGCGAGTATCCGGGTTCTGTCACCACCTAGAAGTGTCATACTGTGTTCTACCCTAAGTGTTGAAGAAATATATATGAGCCTAGTGTTTTGGGTTATTAAACTCGAAGATTTGATAAAGACTTATTAACCCCTTTCCTGCGGCCCGTCGCCCTCATGGTGCTTTACGTCCGATCGATTAACTGCGACATAAAAGGAGGACGAACCTAATTTTGATTGAACAATTGAAGACATTATAATGAATGATAGTTCTGAAATGGCATTGGGCGCCTCCGCCGTAAGTTTATTTTAGTGTTCAAGAATATTCAAAACCTCTTCAGGGTCCTCGTTTATACCGAGGATATCCGGGTTTTTCTAAAATATTCAAAACCTCTTCCGGGTTCCCGTTTGTACCGAGGATAACCGGGTTTTCCTTTAATAACACTCGCGAAAATAAAATAGCCTCTTCCGGGTCCTGGTCCATACCGAGGACAACCGGGTTCTTACCATAAATAAAACACGAGAATATTAAAAACCTCTTCCGGGTCCTCGCTCATACCGACTATATCCGGGTTTTTCTAAAATATTCAAAACCTCTTCCGGGTCCTCGTTCGTACCGAGGATATCCGAGTTTTCTCAAAACTAGCACTCGCGAAAGTAAAATAGCCTCTTCCGGACCCGCGTTCATACCGAGAATATCCAGGTTTTTCTAAAATATTTAGGACTCAAAAATATTTTAAAAACTCTTCCGGGTCCTCGTTCATACCGAGGATATCCGGGTTTTTCTAAAATATTTAAAACCTCTTCTGGGTCCTCGTTCCTACAGAGAATATCCGGGTTTTTCTAAAATATTTATGACATCCTCCGGGTCCTCGTTCGTACCGAGGATATCCGGGTTTTTCTAAAATATCATGGAAATTAAATAGGTGAGATACATAAGTCCAGACGATGGCTGAAGTAGGATTCCCGTTTTCCCAGGAGGCTAAAGATATCCCTCGAGCACCTCAACACGAGCCCGTGGTTGCCAATCAGGCTCAAGGAAGCACCGGCCCCCCACATTCCAGAAGAAGATTATTTGATCCTTCGAGCTTCCTTCATTCCCCCCTCACCAGTGAAGCAGGAATCTCTGGGTTACCCTTGAGCGATAAACCCCGGTAAAACGTCGTCTCACAGAGGAGTGGGAGGATGCCCACCTAACTCAGCACCAAGTAGATCCTTCACGCATTGAAAGGCCCCGACCACCTCCGCCACATTCTCCAGAGAGGAAGAGGAAGTTGAAAGACCTTCCACCACCCCGACGAACGTCAGAGCAGCCTAGGGGATCCTCTCTATTACTGCGAAGATCTCCAAGGAAGCAAAAAGCCTTGCTTCGAGTCTTCGGACATCGTCCCCAGAAACCCTCAGGGGCCAGAGAAAGAGCCGTGAATGTTCAGGTTCACCCTGGTACTAACCGGAACCCGAAAAAACTTAAGTCGATTATAATTCGACCACTCGCCGAGAAAGTCCGCAAGAATTTGTTCCTTTTTTAACTTAGCTACGTAAGTGAGTTTGTCTTCTCTAATAAAAATATTAATTGATGACGAAAGTATAATAAGAAATATGGGAGGATTGTCAATAGAGAGAGCGCGATATTCGTGTGAGAAAGGAAGTCAGGAGATAATCGCGAAGATGAATGTCGGAGCATGGAGGGCTTTAATATATACTGACTTCCGCAGGGAAAGAGACTATGCGAGTTGTGTGGGAAGGGATATGCAAAGGTTGAAAAATGGTTCGAGAAATGCGAGGAGGTAGAAAGAAGTGGAATAAGCATGGAGGTAATACTTGATGAAAGAGGGGAGAAAAAGCGAATGCATGGGTTAAGCGGATGCTGCGTAAGGTGGGGTGGAAGAGAAGGAAGGAGCAGGAGGAATGGAGATAGATGTGTAAGGAGGAGAGAAAGTCGAAACAAGATGAATGTTAATGATGCAAATAGTAGATACGTTAAACCAAATAATTACTAGTGGATAAGAAATAGGTAGCAACCGCAGAGGCAGAGTTTGTCAATGCGAGGCGGAGCGAGGAAGGTAAGGCAATGCGAGCGAGCTGTCATAGTAGTAACATATGGATGGATGGCATCGTACATAGTGTGTACAAGAGAAATGTACTGTATAAAACATTATTATCATTTATTTTTTTGGACTCTCTTCCTTCGGATTGAAACTGGTTTTCTATTATGAGTAACGGACAATAAAACATGACATGGATCAATTGCTACGGTTTCTCGTTTAGAGTTTGGTACATCGTTAGTTTATCTATGCACAGGATATGGATTATTCAATGACCGACCTGGTTTTAAGGATCTAAGGACTGCCACATCTGCATAACGTACAAGAGTTGGTACCTGTAATGCAGTTAGTTCCACATACAAATGTAAAGGTAAAACCTTGTTAAAGTGCTCCATCAGTGCATGCAGATATCTTGTAACTAACATCTTCAGAAGAGAAAGCCTTTGTGTTGGTTCTACATCTGCAAACTCTAGCAAAGCTTGACAAAATTTCTTTTAAGATGCTGCACTTTTCCTGGGATGTTTTCAGGCATCTATAGCACCAATTTTAACAAGCTCTTTGATATCCACAGCTCCCAGAGGGAGCTCCTAAGTAAAGGAATGTTGTACTTCGATTTTAATGGTAGTTATTCCGAAACTCGAAAGCAGTTTGTCATCAAATATTGAGCGTTTTTTGTCTCCTAGATTCTATTCCTCTATCTTCGGAGCTGGATACAGTTGCACGTTTTCAATTAGAGGACTCGATAATGTTCTCTCCTCATACTTTGCCCACTATTCTCCGCCAAGGAATCGAGGCATCATGATCAAAGAAAGGAATAAGGCCTTCAACTAGGAGGATACGTGTCGAAGTAGAAGGTGATTCTCTATTCCTATTTACCTGTTGCAGGACTTTGAAGGACTAAAGATACTCAATATATATCCGGAACTTCTTCAATCCAGGGAAGGACACGATTAGAAATACCATCAGAAATAAAGTATTTGATTTGACCTTGGTGAATTTGCTGAATAAGGTTTATTGTGAGATGTCAGGAAAAATAATGTAGTTTTGCAGGCAATAAATAGGTCTGCAGGAGAGAAACTATTATCGGGAGATGAATTTAGATGCTCTAAAGGAGCCAGACATCTCCGTTCCTATTCCCGTTTTTGAAAAATTGTGAATATATCGATTGTGGGTATCCCTGATTTTGACTTGTACTTGAGTTCCTCAATTTGAAGACTTCAGCCTAAATATTACAATTTTTCGTTTTTCTTTGCCGGACTTTGTTTGCTATCTCTTTTTTTTTGTATCAAGTATTTAATGCAAGAAGTCATCCAGGGAGTTGAATTTATTTTCTGCATGCGGGGTACAGGGAGGCTCAAATTTATCAAAAGCTGGAGTTGAAATCTTTGTCAAACAAATTACCTTCTTAATAATATCCTTCTATGTGAAAATCATATTACAGTCATAAGACGGAGGGGCTTACAAAATCCAGCTTTATTTATGTTGGAAAGCTATTGTAGAGATACAGGAGTTTTACCAAAGGAGGAAATCGAGGTGGACTGATCTTGGATGCTAATAAGGTCAGCGCTAGAGAAGAATAACATTGAGTGTTGTGTGGAAGACATAACATTATCTAAATCATCAACAATCATCGAGTGGATCAACGCACTCGAGTGATCAGTATGGTGGGTGAAATTATGGGAAACCAACAATAATCCTGTGGAGAAAACTACTGATTTTAGATCATGATTCAAATTGTTGGAAGCATTGAGCTTCGTATTCACATTAACGATAAGAAAGGTACTATTGCAATTAGGTATAAGGTCAAAAACATTAATCTTAAATTCCCTATCGTGAGAGGCGTTTGAAGGTTTGTAAATCACGTCCGAGAAACATTGATGAAACTGTACTCCACAGTAGTGTAATCAAAAAGAAGGCTCACTTCCACCTATATGCCCCTTAAGAGTGAGTAATGGTAAAATACTACAAGGCTTGAGGGAATGTTAGGCGCCAGCCAGGTGTCGATACGGCTATGATATAATAGGAACACGACATGAAATGATGTTTGAATTCAAGACAATGGGCTGGTACAGACTGAGCGTTAACGTCACAAATGTTGACAGCTCCCATTATGAATGTTGTAGACAAAAGTTAAATATGGTCGGCCAAAGGAGAGTATAAGATTAATTGAAAAAATGAATAAGCCATTCCATGAGGCTAAAGCAAAAGGAAAATAGGATAAGAATATATATATAAAAACTCATGAAAAGAAAAATTGATAAAAATACAAAATCATAATCAATATGCATAAATTATGCGTTAAGATGGTCGACATGCATAGTCAGTGCACGGCTGAAATGACCCAAGATTGATTCTGAATTAATTCAGCAAGTTAAAATCGATAATGTTACAGAGGCAAAGCATACAGGTTAGCCAGCATGCAGTATACCAACGCATATAAGTCAATGTCACGTATAAGAAAGAAACATAAGTGAATATGCCTATCCTAAAGATTTGAATTAGAACAATAGGAGAAACTCTAAAATAACTGAAGATTATTAGCTATGCAGAAAAAACTGGATGGAAAAAGGTGGTTTGACAGAATGCATTCGGGGTAGAGGCGCGGGGTCCAGGAGCGCGGCCTGTGATGGAGTTTCAAAAAGGGCGAATTATTTTAGCAGGGGGTTCATGGGGCGGAGCCCCCCTGTAGGTAAAAAAACAACTCCATGATTTTGAAGAATCAAGAACTGTCAAAAAGGGATTTTCATAATTTTTTTGAGGAAAAAATATCAAGAACTGGCGAAAAACGACTTCCATGATTTTTTTTAGATAAAACATAAAAATTTGCCAAAAAGGACGTTAAGAATTTGAGAAAATTATTGAAAACTGTCAAAGAGTTTCTCTTATAAATTTTTTGATAAAAACAATCAAGAACGACAAAAGCTGACTCTCTTGATTCTGTTGAGAAGAGCAAATAAAATATTGCCAAGAATAAACTTACATACTTCTTTCAAGAAAAATTTCGTTTGAAAGATTTTTATCTCACTAGTGGGTAGAATGAAACGTTTTTAACTCTGCGAAGTCAGTGATTTAATAATTACAAACTTATCCTCTTGTAAACGAGCGGATAAGGCGCAACTTACGACGTAGGTACGGAAGAAAGATATATATTCACCAAGGTCGAAGGAGAGTTCAAAATATAGGAGTGCTATAATTCGTTGAAGAGAAACTAAACGCAGAAAGAACTTGGCTCACGGCTGCTACTGCAGAAGCTCAATAGATTGTAGACGTGAGAGGTGATTCTTTCGTCACTATGGAGATCAGATCCTATGGCATCCATTTTCTCATTGAGTGGGGTTGAGGCTTCACGAACGCGCATACCACTTGTAATTTTCAGTCCATGCTAAGTTCAAAATTTGAAAATCTCTCTTGACCTGGCCCCTCTTGCTAAATCGTTGACATTCCGCTCGTGCTCCAGTGCAACCACAGTTGGCTCCAAGTCTTTCGATTTCTCCTTGACACGTACAATTTCGTTCTCCTGTGCTTCATACACTACCTTTAGAGAAAGAATACGTCTTGTGTTATTGGTGAGTTCTAAATGCATTTCTGAGAGGGTCGAATTTAACTTATCGTTAAATTCTTATCGTCCAGTTTTAAATATTTCGAGTTTTGCCAAAATCACACGCGGCTGCGGGAGCGCTTTACATTGGCTGTGGAAAACGTTTACGCAAGAGTTAAATGGAACCAGCGAGCAGAAGTGGTGGAGTTACATGAGTGGCAGTAGAGGGTACCAAAGTTGCACCACTGGAGTACTGGCAATTATCGCTCTTGTTGTTGGCACTTCAGTTGACATACACTACTGCTAAGGTAACACTAATAGGCAGCGAGGTGCATCCCTTGCACTTATAATCAACTAATTCAATTAACTAAAACAAATGATTCTGAATGAGAAGGTGTTGGCTAATTCAATCAACTAAATCAAGTAATTCTTAATGAGAAGGTATTGGTTTTATGCGAATAATCACTTTCCCGGATTTATTGAAATCTCCACGTTTTGAGACCCCCTGAGTCAGAAAAAACGGTTTCTATGAAGGTGCCTGTCTGTCTATAATCTGTAGACTCAAAAACTTCCGAAAGAATGATCATATTGGATTGTGCTTTGGCACACTTTTAAAGGTCACAAAAGAAGGTAAGACTTCGTTAATCAGCAATTCATGACCAATTGTTCTGGTTTTATCCATCGAAATAGCTTTTTGAAAAATAAAAAATGCACATTTCCACTCAAACTATGCAATGTACAAAAAAATGTTACAAAATTATTCATTTTGAAAAGATCTACCAATTTTATTGAAACCATTTTTTTCATAAGATGCATATTTTTTGTTTAAATCATGAAAAATTTTACCACAAATGAAACATTTCATTTTTCAGAGAATAAATGTGAGGTACGAGAAAAATGAAAAGCACTAAAATTGTTAGCCCTAGAAAAATCTGCAAATTTACTGCTGACTATTCTTTGATGTAACTAATAGTTTTCGTTTTATAACCGACGGCAGTAGCTGCATGGTAACTTCCGACTTGGTCAGAACCTCGAAAGTCAAGCATGAACGGGCGTGGCTAGCGCTCGGGTGGGTGACTGTTCAGGATTTTGGCTTGGTCGTGTTTTCACCATGTTTAATAACTGTCGAGCGGGAGATTTGACGCCGAAGATCGATGTAGGCATTCGATGCTATTGAATGCCTGCATCTAAACTCGTCTGTCGATAATCGACAGCGCTCAGGAGTTTTGATTTTCTGCAGTTTTCCTCTCCTCTGACCAAATGTTTAGGCGAATGCGAGCGTTTTAATTAGAAATCCGGATGCAGACGGTAGGGGTTTCAGAGAGTAATAATCCCACAGGATTGAGTACGTCAGGCATTGCTTGGAGGCTTATCATGAGAGTTGGGGTAATTGCGGATTCCAGGAAGGGATTCGAGTTGAAGGGTTAAGTGTCTGACGATCTACTGTGGGAGGGGGGAATATAGATATGTAAAAAACCGAAAAGGGTATACACGGAGTGATAAATCTAATACATCTAGTTTTCGTTTTAATCAAAATAACACACTTACAAAAAAAATTCCATTTTCCAGCAAAAAAATACGAGACAAGGAGAAACATTGGAGAGAAAAATTGTTTATCTTCAAAAGGTCTTAAAGTTTCATCTGAATCATCTTTCATTATGACGTATATTTCCTGTTTTAATCGTGAAAACGCTTTTTGAACAATGAAGAATTCAACTTGCTAGCCAAACTATACGAGATGTAAATATCGGAGTATTGTAATGAGAATGTGTTCCTTCAGGCCAGCAGAGCCTTAAATGAACTTACTATTAAAAAAAATTTTCATCAAAAATAAAGAAAAATTCACAATTTTTCATAGAAGTGGAGGTTTTTAGCAGTTTTGCAATATTTGAAACTCTCTGTATGCATTACACTGTGAACTGAATAAAGCAAGTATGAAGCCGAGCGCGAAGCGCGAGGTGAAGAACATACCAAGCACGTGGCACGAGATCCGAAATACGCGCGCCCTAGGGGCGCTCAAACTTGTGAGCTTCGCGCGTAGCGCGCAATGAAATTTTTTCAGTACATCAATGTCTTTTTCAGAGATTCTAGAATAAGTACAAACCAAGTTTACTAGATTGCCACGTGAGAGAGAGGGAAAGAGGAATGAATAATGGCCGCTGAAAAATTTCTCCATCAATGACTCTGGGTAAAGAGTTTCGCGGACTCATTACAATAATCCACTAAGAGAAACTGTTCACGCAGATCCATGAGTGTTCGAAATTTCTATTCGTAGGTGTCCTTCTTATTGAGTTATAAATTTTCATTTAAACTCATGCTCCTTATCTGCAGTGTATAATATAGACAGCCTACTTCAATCTTGAATGTCAACAATGTGTGATTTCAAAAGTCGAATTTGAAGTTGTAAGTAGGTGAAAAGAAGTAGTTTTTGATGATAGTATTGCGAGGAAGCTTCTCTGATTGTAACAGATAATTGGTTCCAAAGGCGTGCACCACGAATGATAAACGATCTTTGCATTGTACAAGTGCGATGTGGTTGGATATTCAGTACTGTTTTCCTTTCAGGGAGTTTGGGCTGTGTTGGTTGGCCCTTATCAATGAAATGAAATAGATTAGGAAAGTATTGCGGTGCTTTTGTGCTCAACAGGCAAAGAAAGAGAGCGAATGAGAATATAATCTAGATCTTCTACTGATTCCATAAACTGAATGCAACGTCCGTCAAGAAGGAGAGGAGGTAGGGTAGCAACTGTTTTAAAAGATGGATTGGAAGTAGGTGTAATTGTATTTTGGAGAAACACTTGATTTCACCTAGTTGAATATTTTTATTAAGGTTTCTTGTGAGATATCAGAGAAGAATAATTTAGTGTCATTTAAAGTAGAGAAAACAGTTGAGGAAACAGAGGTCGGGGAAGAAGCAGTGTGCACCAGATGAGTAGACATAGTTGTAAAGGCAGTTAGTAGGTTTATGTTCCTCTTCCTAATAGAATTGTAATTATATTGACTACACGAGTCCCTGATTTCAGTCTGTACTAAGTTCCTAAAAATGCGAAATTCAGCTTCAATGATACTATTTTTGGTTCTTTTGGCCAATTTACTTTTACTATCTCTTTCTTTCATCGAGTCTTCAATGCAAGAAGTGATCCAGGGAGTTGATTTATTTTTCGCATCATGGGTATAGAGGGGCGAAAATTATTCAAAAGCAGTTGATAAAAATGTCATTAAACAAATCACATTTCTATTAATATCATTTCCTGTGAAGATTATATTCCAGTCATAAGAAGAGAGGTGATCACAAAATTCAGCCTAATTTATATCAGACAGATAACGCATTAAAATAGAAATTTTATCAAAGGAGGGCATAAAGGTGAACTGGTACTGAATGCTGATGAGGTCATGGTAAGAGAGGAATGAGATAGAATTTTGTGTGGAAGAGATCACCTTATGAAGGCCATCAACAATCAGGTCAATTCACGTACTTGAGTGATCAGTGTGGAATTATGAGTGGAACTATGAGGAATTATAGATAATCCTGCAGAGAAAACTGCTGATTTTAAATATTGATTCAAGTTGTTGAAGGCATTGAGATTAGCATAAGGATTACCGGTAAGAACAATATAATTGTAGTTTGGTATAAGATAAAAAATATCAGCTTCAAGCACCGGAGGTGCTTAGGTCCCTTAAAGAGTATAAAATGTACAAAAAAAACTTAGCCCAGTTTCTATTGAATAGGTTCAATAGATTGTAAGGTTGAAAGGTGTACTCTCAGTGATCCGTCCTCCTTACGACAGAAATTTTGCCGCCGGAAATCCAGAGGTACTTGATTTTCTTATCCCTACGGAGATCGAGAGCGATGGCATGAATCTTTCTGTTAAGTGAGGTTAACGCCTCACGCATGTAAATGAAACGTTTGTACCCTGCCCATTGCAGGTTTGATGTGAAAATTTCCTTCTTGATCTTGCGTCCCTCAATGAATATGTCCCGAAGATTCTCTCTGCACAGTTTAGAAACAATAATCGGGTGAGAAAAAACGGAGGTAGTAAAGTTGTTCATTGATGGTGCTTTGATGATACCATATGTTTTGACAACATCATCTCTCGCAAGAGGAACATCAAGATCTCTGGCGACTGAGTTAAAGGTAGCCATAAGGTCCTCATTAGGCTTCATCGAGACACCATGAATTTTCAGCGTGTTTCACAAGGCCTGCTCGTTGACATTGAGCGTGTGCTTTAGTGCAACCACTTTTGCCTTCAATTTCTGATATTCTTTCTCAATAATTCTGGATGCTCCCTTCTGTACCTCGGACACTGCTTCTAAGGAATCAATCCGCCCTGTGTTTTTCATGATATCTGTTTCAATTTCTGAAAGGGTGGAATTAGGGTTGACAATGAATTCATGTTGTCAGATTCCAAAAGCATCAAGTCTCGCCAAAATCTGACATGACTGCGCAAGCGCTTCCTTCCAACTATCGGCGGCCATTTGTCGCAAGAGTTCGATGAGTCCAAGAGGCAGAGTTCAAGCAGTGGGAGGAGAAGAGCCTTTTTCAAGAGTCAAGGTTTTATTTTGGAATGCTTAAATTAGCACAGGACAGGTGTGTTAGGATACCACACTTCACACATGCCAGAACCTCTGGACTACCACTGAAGATCGTGACTTAACACTCTGGACCCTTTTCCAGGCCAATGTAATAGAAACGGAGTAAAGTATACATTATTGAACAATAACACACCGATTATAAACAAAACATAAAGTTACTGCGAATTTAAAAGTCACTATCGAAACAGAAACTCAAACTATAACAAAATGTTAATTTTAGTCGAAAACAAATCTATCAAACTCACAGAATTCCAAAAAAATGGAAGCGGAGCAAATCGACGCGTCCACAACCAGTCACTGTCACAGGTGAAAAAGAATGTATGAATGGTGTGTAAAGGAATAGTGGAAGGGTAAGAGGAAAATGTAAACCCTCAGGGGACACATTGAACCATCCAATCTTATAAAATAATTTTTCTTCCTTGAGCCCTACATTTGTCTCGTTATGTTTTCCGTGTTTTGCAGGAACGTTTTACGTTAAGTAGATCCAAAAAACCAAATCAGAACCAACAAAAATTCCATGGCACTTATAAGGGTACAATAGAAGACGATTTTTGACGATGTTTCTCTTGAAGAGTATGAACTCTTTCTAACTTTTCTTATAGATCTATAGAGCTCCGAAAAATCTTTAAGGTGAATTTCTCTTCTATTTGAATTGGAAGGTGACGTTCATAATTTTATGCATTTGGAGTGAAACATCACTTTGAAAATGCTACAACACTGTCGAATTTCCAACTGCTCGAGCTTCAACTTTATAAAATGACAAGTATTGAATCTCAATTAAAATATCAAAACGATTATGAGAGACTTGAAGAGCTGTCATGGAATAACATTTTCTCAGATTTGTAGATTTTCAGCAGTATCCAAGAATTAAATTAATCCTAAGTTCGTCCAAATTTCTGAAGATGATCAGTCCTTTTAAAGACCAAACTGTAGGTAACTGTGCTCTCAACAGTTTGCAACACAATCAATAATAGTTCGTTTTCCCAGCTTCATTTGTTTCTTCCTTTTTTCTCTTTTATGCTTCCCTTTACATGACTGATGTTTGGTGAGTCTGACGTTAAGCATAGACACACAACCTTATGATGATTTGGTTCCTTGTTTGGACATAGTTTTGATTAAGGAACATTTTCTCGCTTGAAGTCAATATTTGGGTAGATACTTCACATAATGTGAAGAATAGGGACTGGGTCTGTGGAATGCCAGAGGCAGAAAATGATCTGCAGGAAAAGGAATTGTGGGATACTATACACGTGAGGAGGCTAGATATTTTGTGCGCAACGGGAAAAAATAAAAAGGGATGTGAGATTATTAAGGTAGAGAATGGTCTGAAACTCTAGCCAGTAGTAGACAGTGAATCACACGGTAGCCGAGGAGTCGGTATAATTATGAATGAGAGAGCAAAGCAGTATGTCAAAAAGAATGAGTGTTCATCTCCCAGGTTATTATGGGTTAGAATGAAAGTGGGAATCAGAAGGCTGTTTGTTGCAGCATGCTATGCTCCTGTTGATCATGTTAGTAGGGAGGCAAAAGAAACCTTCGAGAACTCTTTGTATGATATTATAAAAACATGCAATTGTAGCGAAAAAATAATATTACTCGAAAACATGAACGACTGGGTTGCTGTGCAACACGAAGGTACCAACAAAGTACGTGGTCATTTCGGAGATCCCAAAATGAACGGTAATGGGGATAAATTGATTAGTTTATGCTTAAAAAAGGGTTCGCTTATTACAAACACATGGTTCAGGCATAAAATGATACACATGTATACTTGGATCAGACGTGGAAGCCATATAATATGATCGACTTTATTGTAGCAGACGAAAGACTGCAAGGACTTATAAAAGATGCGAGGGTTATGAGAAGTTCTGCGGATAGAATCACTACTATCTTATAAATTCAAACATAAAACTAGGTCAAGGATGGAGGAAAATAGAATAATCAATAAATCAAAGCAGACGCGAGTAGGAATATAAAATATGCAGAAGCTTTAAGTACAAATATTCTATCATGAAAGCCGGATAAATAATAAGGGCATCACAAAGAAGATTGGAAGGCACAGATAGGCAACAAGAATGTATGTAGAGGGTGCATAGATAATACTGCAGGATAGCATCTTCAAAAGTGCATCGGAAGTATTTGGTATTGCTACAGTAGAAGAAAGTCTGGTGATGCGTGGTGAAATGAAGAAATACGCGTTGCAGTCAATGAGAAAAAAGAAGCG
Source organism: Neuroterus valhalla (assembly GCA_011762715.2). Lineage (NCBI taxonomy): Eukaryota > Metazoa > Arthropoda > Insecta > Hymenoptera > Cynipidae > Neuroterus > Neuroterus valhalla. The sequence continues at coordinate 27,794 of WSXT02236739.1, forward strand.
TACTCGAGAATGTCAAAACGGAGGAAGACACGAAAATGCAGAATGATTTCGAAGGAAATAGGAATATATTACGGAAATAGGTTAAGAAGACTAGGAAATGAAATTTTAGCACTGAGGGAGTTGGAATAAGGAATGGTACGAGATTCAGACAAAGTCAAAGACTGAATGAGGGATTTCTTCAAGAAGCTGTATGAAGGTGAAGCCACGGAGAAAAATAGCAGTGACACAGACACGGATACGTTAGACGATTCTGATGCAGGTGGCGTAAGGAGAATCGGTATCGACATTATTTCCGTAATTATAAAACTGAAGAATGGTAGGACTGCTAGTGCGTATGGTATTACCTCTGAAATGCTGAAGTTCGTGGCGAATATTTGTTACGCTGTGAACAGCGAGGTTCCGAGTAATTGGAGAAAGGTGATTATTGTCCCAATCTACCAGAAAAAGTGTAGTCAAGGCGACTGTAATAGTTATAACGCGATGAGACTATCAACTACTGTGGGCAAAATATTCACAATAATACCTAATTATAAAGTCATGGGTATAACAAGAGAAAGAATCTGGGAAATTCAATCTGGATTTGTGCCGCGGAGATCATGTGCGGATTAGATATTTAGTTTAAGATAGATTACATAAAAAACCTAAAAGTAAACAAAGAAGTTTCCTGTGCATTTGTTTATCTGGAAAAAGCTTTGGACAAGGTGGGTAGAGCTATTCTTTGGGAAGTCGAAAGAATATAGAGTGGCTGGGTGGCTTCTGAAAGAAATACAAGCAGTATATGATGGTAGCAAAGGGAGAGAGAGTTACAAGTAAGTGCATGGTTACCCATGCTTAGAAAAGAGGAAATTAAACTTTCATAGATGTCCCTCACACAAATTGACCATCATCCATCAGAGGCAAAGGTTGGTGCCGGTGAGCTTCGCGCCCATCCTTGAGTAACCCATTCTTATGGGAACCCAAGGATGCCCATACCATAAACTTTTGAAATTCTGAGTGACGGGTGGCAATTTTGAAGTAAGAGTATCAGGAGGTGATGAGTCGATTGGTGCTGGCTAAAAGTTTTTTTTGTAGATAAGGTCACGAAACCAGACACCTTATGGAACTTACAGATTTCCCAAAATAGAAGCTCGATTTTCTCATCCAAATTAAGACGTGAATGAGAGGTAGTTTTTGTTTGATTTTGAGACTCGAGAGGAGGTGAAAGGATCGCTCACTCAAAATCCTGAGGTCTCATCTAAGATAATTTTTTTAGGAAAGCGAGACACCCTTCTCTGCACAACTAATTGCACTTGTAGTTTGCATGAGAAACAAGTCTCCCTTACAATTCAATTTAAAACAACGACTCAGTATTTCTCAAAATAATGAGGGCGATTCTAATTAGATAGGAATATTTCGGTCTGCAGGACGATTCGATTTTCGCTTCTGTGATACAATCTCTCTGAGTTATTAAGATAAAAAAATGAATATTGCACAATTCGAAGCTTTGATAGACCCAGAATTTACCCGCAATTTTATCTCTAGGGAATTCCTCTTTCAGAACTACTTCCGTTTAAAGGGATTAAGGGTGGAAAAATCTGAAGCTGGGTTCGGTTTGGATTGGGAACCCGTTACTGTTGAGATAGTGTCCTTTCTGCTTTTTGTTGATAATGAAGTAAGTCGTTTCCGGTTTGTTGTCCGATCAGGATTGGAACCGACGTGCCTACTCGGTACCAATTTCCTGACGCGGATAAATCAAAATCGATTGATACAAAAACCCAGGGTCTATTCCCATGGGTAGGAAAACTCAAGACAAAATTACTTTAGATAGAAACGCAAAAACAAGGGAAATAAATCAACAAAATATCTCGAACCCATGCGTCAAAATGAATGAACTTAATGTTTTCATTAAGTGAGAAGAAGAATAACGTTGCAAGGAGAAAAATAAAAGGTTCGAAGAAGAGGCCGAGAAGGCGAGGACGGAAGAAGAGGTTTGAACAGTAGTAAATATAGAGTGAAAAAGGAGGAAAAAGGCAAACCAGGATATTGAGGTGATGGAATAGAAAAAGTGTTTTATGGATCTGCTAGGAAGGGTAGAGAATATAGTAAGAAGGGGAAGTAAAGAGGGGGAGGAAAGAGACGAGGAAAAGGACATAACAAAAGAAGAAATAATCAATGTGATAGGAATAATGAAAGAGGGTAAAGCTCCCGGTTTGAATAAAATTCCAAATGAAGTCTGGAAATATAAGGGTATTAAACTGAAGGAATAGGCATGGATTATGTGCGATAGGGTATGAAAGATCAGAGAACGACGTCGAGTAAGAAAACAATAGTGCCACTAAATCAGACAGGGTTCAGGAAAGGAATGAGAGGGGGGGGGGGGGGGGAATAGACAAAATACATGTTGTAAATAGAGAAACGAGGAATGATAGCTATGTTCGTGGACTTGAAGGTAGCGTTTGATTCCCTGGACCAGGAGGAGATAGAAAAAGTTGAAGTACAGGTAGTAGGTCAAGTAGGAGATAGTTTCCGGTTGGTGAGAGGAGTAAGACAGGGTTGTCCTCTGAGCCTTCTTTTAATAAATGTTTTCATCTCAGACTTGGAAGAAGGAATGAAGAGAAAAGGGTGAAGGGTTTAAGGATGGGAAAAGAGAAGACATACACACTATCATACGCAGATGATATAGTAATGATGACAGATGATCAACAGGAAATGGCGGGTCTAAATGCAAGGATGGGGAATTACTCAGCTGGAAGGCAGTTGAATTTGAATGCAGGAAAGACGAAGATAATGAGGTTTAGAAAAAATGGAAGAAGAAACAAAAGAATGGACTGGGAGATAGAAAGGAGTAAAAACAGAAGCAGTAAAAAAGTTCAAATATTAAGGATATGTCCCGCAAGCAAATTGAGATTATAAGGCACATATAAGAGAAAGAATAAAAAAAAGCCGGAGGGGTAATGAAGCAAGTATGAGGGATAGGAAAAAGAAGTTTCAAGAAAGTTTGAAAAAGGAGAATGTGGATGTTTGATACATTGCTATTCTCAACCTTATACCGCGGTATTAGGATATGGAGCGGAAATGTAGGGGTGGAAGAAAAGGGGAGAGAGAGAGAGAGAGAGAGAGAGAGAGAGAGAGAGAGAGAGAGAGAGAGAGAGAGAG
>WSXT02236750.1:0-15883 GCA_011762715.2 Neuroterus valhalla
AATCAATGTTTCAGGAATAATGAAAGAGGGGAAAGCTCCAGGTCTGGATGAGATTCCAAATGAAGTGTGGAAATATGGGGGAAATAAACTAAAGGAATGGGCGTGGATAATGTGCAATAGGGTATGGAGGGGAGAAGGTTGGTCAGAGATATGGAAACAAGGAGTAGTGGTACCGATATTAAAAAACCGGCAATGGAGAGGAGGTCAAGGATTATAGAGGGAGTGACGCTAATGCCAACCTTGTACAAGTTGTGTGTAACGGTATTATTGGAGAGATTAAAAAAGAAGTGGGGGAAAAAGAGATCGTGCCACCAAATCAGACGAGGTTTAGGAAAGGAATGGGGTAATGGACAATATAAACGTTGTAAATAATATATTGAATAAGAGGGTTAAAAAGGTGAAGGGAGGAATAATAGCCATGTTTGTAGACCTAAAAGCGGCCTTCGATTCTCTGGACCGGGAAGAGATAGAAAAGATTATGGTACAAGTAGCCGATCAAGTAGGTGATAGTTTCTGGTTGGTGAGAGGAGTGTGGCAAGGGTGTCCTCTGAGCCCAATTTTATTTAATATCTTGATCTCAGACTTGGAAGAAGCAATGAGCAGGAAAGGGTGGGGAGGTGTTAAGAAGGGAAAATAAAGATATACATATATACTGGCATACGCAGATAATATAGTAATGATGGCAGAGGATGGAGAAGGAATGTCAGGTCTAATTACAGGGTTGGAGAAATATTTAGATGAGAAGAAATTGACATTGTATGTAGGAAAGACGAAGATAATGAGGTTTAGAAAAGGAGGAGGAAGAAAGAAAGTATTGACTGGGAGATGGAAGGGTGTGAAGATAGAAGAAGTAAAAGAGTTCAAATATTTGGGATACACCTTGCAAGCAAATGGAGATCAGAAGGCGCATATAAGAGAAAGAGTAAAAAAAAAGCGGCAGGGGTAATGGAGCAGGTACAGGGAATAGGAAAAAGAAGATTCAAGAGAGATTGGAAAAGGAGAATGTGGTTGTTTGATACCCTAGTATGGCCAGTTTTAGGATATGGAGCGGAAATATGTGGATGGAAGGAAAGGGAAGAGATGGGGAGGTTACAGGAATGACACGTGAGGTGGACTCTAGGAGTGGATTGGAGGACACCTGGATATATGGTGAGAGAGGAAACGCAAAGGGATAAATTAAGTATCAGATCAGGGAAAAGGGCCTAGAATTTTGAAGATAAGATGCGAGGGGGAAAGGGAGGGGAGACAGCGAAAGAATTTCTAAAGGGGGTAGAAAAAAGAGGTGGGAGAAGGATTGAGTTAACAAAATGGGAAGAAGAAAGAAGGGAGGTACTTACAGATAGACATATAAACTTTGAAGAAATAGAAGAAAAAGAGAAGGAAAGTCATTGATTAGAAAGATAGGAAAGGATGATGTAATCAAAACACAATAAATGGTATAAGATAATAAAAAAAGGAAGGATTACCAAAGTATTTGGAAAAGGCGTGGGGTGAAAAGAGACGGACAAGAATAGCAAGATTCAGAATGGGGAATGAGGTCAGGGAAGGGATGTATTGGGAAGAAAAAGAAAAAAGAAAGTGCAGAATATGTGAATGGGGAGAAGAGACATGGGAACATGTATGGGAAGGATAAATGAGAGGAATGGAGGATAAAGAAAGCTGTCAAGAAAACGTGGAAAGGATTCTGGGGGAGGAAGGACAAGGGGAGGAGTGGATGAGGGAATTGGAGGAAGCTAGAGGAGCGAATGAGATACAACTCAAACACTTGTTCGCTCGTCGTCTTTCAGTCGCCCAGTCACGTTATGTTGCTTTATGATAAGGATTTTATATGTACATATGGATATTAGAGTAGTCCAAAAATGCATTGCAAAATTTTTTTTCTCGAATTTTTAGAAATTTGTTCGAATCCACACAAAAAAAATGCATTTTTTTTTGTTTTGAAAAAAAAAATATTTAAAGGTTCCGCAAGCCCCGTGAAGTTTAACACGTATTTCCCATAGGAAAAAAAAATATGTTTTTGTAAATTTTATTCAGAAATATCAATATTAGATGAATCGAGTTCGAAATTCACAATTCTCTTCAGAATTGGTCACAGAATGTGAATAAAATATTACTTTTCAAATATGATCCCCATAAGTCTGTTTTATAGGGTCCCAAAAACCCCTGTAAGTGAAAAAATGGGTTTTTTGAGTTTGTGGCGCTTATTATGATTTTTTGCAGTTTTTTTAAAACGCAGATTGTTCAAATACAAGAATTACTACTTCTAACTGATAATTAGATGTTTATTCAAATTATTTAAACAATTTATCATGGTTTTTAGCAACTTCCTCCTAGAAAAGGGTTGGAAAATTAAGGTTTTTTCTGAATTTTTCGACTTATTTTCAGCGTTTCAGTGGGAGCGAGGTAATAATCAAACAAAGGTAACAAACATAATTCTTTGGAAAATTTATTAATAATTTTAAAAATATTCTTTTAGAATAATGCTACAAAGTTGCGGTTTTTTCTGAAATTTTCAACTTCTTGTCCACTTTTCACTTGAATTAACTGATTACCTAATTTAACCTAGCAAAAATCATTGTTTCAATAAATTGTAAATGTTAATAGCTATCTTCTTCTAGAGTACCACTACATAGTTGTGGTTTTTCCTGAAATTTTTAACTTTCTATCACTTTTCAATTAAATTAAAATATTTATTAATTCACGTTAAAAACATTGTTTAAACAATATATTATCATTGCTAATAATATTTCCTTCGCTTAAAGATAGAAACTCGCGATTTTTTTTCTGAAATGTTTAACTTTTTGCCCACTTTTCACTTGAAGTGAGTTATCATTTAACTTAATTTTGTTGGATTTTCGAGGTGGATTGGTGAGGAAAATAAATTGCACTGATTCAAAAATAATTATATAAGAGAACTTATTTATTAATATAAGATAATTGATGAACATGTAATGAACTGCGATAATAATTTGCACATATGTGCCCCAAGCTAACTGTGACTCATGCGCGGCTTAATACCTTCGCGCTCGCGACTCGTTTATCTCCGTGTACGGAGAGACGAAGACTACTACCGTTTTTGTGTGTCTTCTAGCTAACTGCGCGCACATCTTTTCGCACGCACGAAATCGTAATTAGACAAAAGATGGCGTTAAAGGTATCGAAATTAGATATAATTAGATTTTTGTATTGTGAAACATTCACATATTACAACAAATTTAACAAAAATTAATTGTTTAAACAAACTATTATTAATTATGGCTATCTTCTTTTAGATTTGTGCTGAAAAGTTGCGGTTTTTTCTGAAATATTCGACTTTGCTTTACCTTTTTGAATGTGAAAAAATAATAAATAAACATTAGAGAGAATCATATTTTGAATAGTATTGTATTGTTCTAAGTACATTATTTTTGCTCTTTTCCAAATGTTCAACAAAAATTATTTCCTATCTTCTCTTAGACTAGTGCTGAAAAGTTGCGGCTTTTTTCTAAACTTTTAGGTTTTTTATCAACTTCTCACTTGGTGAGGTGATAATTAGCAGGTATAAAGCAGGTATAAACCCATTAACCAGGTATAACACGCAAAAGGTACAGAAACAATTTTTCGGACAATTGCTGCATCTCTGAATCTACGGAGAAAAGCGCACCTCACTAAAGTCTCTCAGTCATTACTTCAAGGAAACATTGTATTCAATATGATCCATGTAGAAAATTTGAAGCAAATTTCAAATATCTGTTTTATTTCAGAAAAATATATTCACAAAAAAGGAAGAGATTTTTTAAAATATGATTCTCCCTAATGTTTATTTATTATTTTATCACAGCTAAAAAGGTAAAGCAAAGTTAAACATTCCAGAAAAAACCATATCTTTCCAGCACTTGTCTAAGAGGAAATGGTCATGAACAATAATAAATTGTTTACATAAGCATGTTTGTTAACTCGCATTAATTATTACCTCACTAAATGAGAAGTGGACAAAAAGCTAAATAGTTTAGAAAAAAACCGCAACTTTCTAGCACTAGTCTAAGAGAAGATTGGTATTGACAATAATAATATGTTTGAACACTTATTCTTATTAAATTAAATATCAACTCACTTCAAATAAAGAGTTTGCAAAAAGTTAAAAATTTCAGGAAAAAAACGCACCTATGTAGTATCATTCTAGAAGAAGATAGCTATAAACATTCACAATTTGTTTAAACAATTACTCTCGCGAAATCAATTCAATAATTATCTCTAAGTGGAAAGTGGACAAAAAGTTGAAAATTTCAAAAAAAAACACAACTTTCTAGCATAATTCGAAGAGAATATTGTTTTAATTATTAATAAATTGTTTAAAGAATTGTTTTTGTTAGCTTTAATTGATCATTACTTCGCTCTAACTGAAACGTTGAAAATAAGTTAAAAAATTCAGAAAAACCTTGACTTCCAAATCCTTTTCTACGAAAAGGTTGCTAAAAACCACAATAAATTGTGTAAACACTTTGAATAATCATCTTATCATTAGTGTAAAGTAGTATTTCATGTATTTGAAACAATTTGCGTTGAAAACCCGCAGAAAATCATAATGAGCGCAAAAAACTAAAAAAATCCATTTTTCCATTAATGGGTTTTTTTTGGGGCCCTATAAAACAGACCTATAAGGGTTATATTCGAAAACTAATATTTAATCACATTCTGTGACCAATTGTGAAGAGAAACGGTGAATATCAAACTCGATTCATGTAATACTGAGATTTTCAAATGAAATTTATAAAAACGTCTTTTTTTTATAGGAAATACATGTTAAACTTCACGGGGCTTGCGGCACCTCTAAATGTATATTTTAATTTTCAAAACAAAAAAATGGATTCATTTTTTAGTAGATTCGAACAAATTCCCGGGCGTTTTGCATAAAAATTTGAAAAAAAATTCTTGGACCATCCTATTACACAGCCACACAAAGAAGAGGAAGTTTCCCAAACTAAGGGTGAGATCATGTAGATCCTACGTTTTCCGGGTCACTGAAACCGAATCCGAAATCCATTTTACCCTTGACGTCGGGTTTTCGAAATACCCCAAAAAGTCTTCAAAGACACCGTTAATGAAAAATGATGCTGGCCTGAGTGCCGGACCATATCATATATTTTTTGAGCCGCAGAAATCGAATCCTAAGGTCCATTCTACCCCATCACCTCAGATTTCCGAGATAACCCCGAAGAAGCCTCTTCAGAAACATAAAAATAAGGTTATGTCGAAAAACTGACGTGATGGAGTAAGATGAACTTCGGATTCGATTTCAGCGACCTTAAAGACACCTTATGTCGTCTGGCACTCAGGCCAGCATCACTTTTCATTCTAGGGTGTCTGTAACGACTTTTTGAGGTTAGGTCGAAACTTGAAGTGATGTAGTAAAATGAACTTCAGATTTGGTTTGAGCGACCTAAAACATACAATATGTTCCGCCACTAGGGCCAGCATTATTTTTTATTTCAGGGTGTCTATAAAGATATTTTGAAGTTATGTCATAATCCTGAGGCGATGGAGAAAAATTAAATTCGGAATCGATTTCAAAGACCTAAAAACATATTATGTGGTCTAGCACTTAGGCCAGCATCACTTTCCATTACAGGGTGTCTGTAACGACTTTTTGAGGTTATGTCGAAACCTGAAGTGATGTAGTAAAATGAACTTCAGATTTGGTTTGAGCGACCTAAAACATACAATATGGTCCACCACTAGGGCCAGCATTATTTTTTATTTCAGGGTGTCCATAATGATATTTTGAAGTTATGTCATAAACCTGAGGCGATGGAGAAAAATGAAATTCGGAATCGTTTTCAGCGACCTAAAAACATATTATGTGGTCTGGCACTTAGGCCAGCATCACTCCCCATTCCAGGGTGTCTGTAACGACTTTTTGAGGATGTGTCGAAACCTGAAGTGATGTAGTAAAATGAACATCAGATTTGGTTAAGGCGACCTAAAAAATATATAATATGGTCCGGCACTTAGGCCAGCATTATTTTTCATGTCAGGTTGTCTGTAAAGATATTTTAAGGTTTTGTCGAAAACCTGAAGTGATGGAGTAAAATGAACTTCGGATTCGATTTTAGCGAACTAAAAACATATTATGTGGCCTGACACTTAGGCCAGCATCACTCTTCATTCTAGGGTGTCTGTTACGACTTTTTGAGGTTACGTCAAAACCTGACGTGATGTGGTAAAATGAACCTCAGATTTGGTTTAAGTGACCTTAAAAACATATAATATGGTCCGGCATTGAGGCCAGCATTCTTCTTTATTTCAGGGTGGCTGTAGAGATATTTTGAGGTTATGTGGAAAACCTGACGTGATAGAGTAAAATGAACTTCGAATTAATTTCAGCGATCTAAAAAAAGATATAACATGGTCCGAACTTAGGCCAGCATCACTCTTCATTCTAAGGTGTCTGTAACAACTTTTCGAGGTTATGTAGAAAACCTGGCAAGATGCGGCGAAACAAACTTCGGATTCGGTTTCAGCGACCTACAAAACATATAACATGGTCCGACACTTTGGCCAGTACTATTTTTCATTTTAGGATGTCTTTGAAGACTTCTTAAGGTTATGTCAAAAGCCTGACGTGAAATGAACTTCGGATTCGGTTCCAGCGACCTATGAAACATATAACATGGTCCGGCACTTTGGCCAGCATTATCTTTCATTTTAGGGTGTCTGTAAAGACTCTTTAAGGTTATATCGAGAACAGGACGTGATGGGGTAAAACAAACTTCGGATTTGGCTTCAGCGACCTGAAAAACATATACTCAACATGGTATCATCCCTGGGTGAGAAAACTTTCATTTCTTTGTTTGGCTGTGTTAAGAGGGCATGGAAAAATTGGACCTGAAGGATACGAACGGAAAATGCAAGAAGCAAAGAAGAAACACACAAAAGGGAGAGGGATGGGGAAGATAGTATCAGGAGTGAGGAAGGGTTCATTGGTACAGCAGGGATTGGGTGAGGATAGCGAGAAAAGGATAAAGTGATGATAAAAAGAGAAAAGTTGGAAATATAAGCGTAGTGGTATTGTGTGTTTAGAGGAGAAGAGGACGAGAAGAGATGGGAAATTGTAAAGCGGTGGACGGAAGAAAAAGGAGAGGACATGGTATCAATAGGGGGTGACTTGATACTTGGATAGGGAATCGGAAAGGAGAGGTATGGGATGAACTACAATCTAGCAGAAGAATGAATAAGGAAGTTCTAATAATAGCAATTTGAATTGGAGAATGTCATAAATATTCTAGAGGGAAGAAGGAGGAAGGTCATGAAGAGAAGGTATACATGACCGTTGAGGAGAAAAATAAGGAGAATCCGGAGTAATGATGAAGAAAAAAAATCGAAGAGATAGATAAGAGAAAGGAGTAGACGTTATGATGGGAAGAATAAAGAGGGTGCTGGAGAAGATAAGATAGGAGGTAAGACAAGAAGGAGACAGGAGAACGTTGAGAAAAGGATGGTGAAATGAAGGATGGGAATAGTTTGACGGAAAAATGAAGGAAAGTGTAAGAGAATGGAGGAAAGGAGTTAACGACAAAGGGAACTACAAAAGACGAGAACAAGAGTATAAAGCAAAGTTAATAAGAGAAGACAAAAGGAGAAGGATAGGTATATGGAGAAGGAAGAAAAAGAGGAATGGAAGGTACGGGAGGTGATAAACAGAAAAAGGGGAAGAAGGGAGTGAAAAAGGATATAAAAATGTATAAGTGGGTTGATGGACGGAATTTTGGACAGGAATAGGACTAATGTAAGATAAGGTTGCCCGTTGAGCCCTCTACTGTCCAGTATATTCTTAGCAGACTAAGAGGAAAGGGAAGAGAAGGAAAAGATACGATCTTAAGAAGCAGTAGGCTTTGCTGTTAAGCACATGCGGATGATGTACTACTATTAGCAGATAACAAAAGAGGGTTGAATTTGATGTTGAGAGGATTGGAAGAGTACGTAAGATGAAAAGATTGAGCAGTAAATGTTAGTGAGACCACTATAATGTGCTTTATGAATAGATGGAATAGAAATGAGTACGAGTGGAGATCCAACAAAGAAATGGTGCAACTAGTTGAGAAATGATGCGAGTAAGGGTTCTGATTAGTGACAGGATGTGGCAAGGAACTGCAAGTGTGGGTAAGGATGGTGTGGAGTTGAAGGACAGTCCTTTGATATGGAAAAGAGATATGGGAGAGAAGAAGCGCGGAAGGTTAAAGCAGAACTAAAGGAGGAAGAGTAAAGGAAAATCGACCAAGTGCATGGTGAGATTGGGTTCAGAGAAAGGAGAGGTAATACATTAGGTTTAAAATGGGAAGGAGAGAAACATCGAATGAAGAAAGAGTGCGGTATTGATGGAAGGGTAATTAGAATGTCATAAAATAGAATTTTAAAAATCGTGAAGAAATGGAGTAACAAGATTAGTCAAAATCATGGAATCGCAGTACAACAAGTGGTATGAGATGGTTTAATAGGTGGGAGAGCTAGAATACCTGAGAGGAAGAGGGAGGCAGAAGTGTGAGTGACTGTATAAGAGAAATACTTGTTGCGAGTGGTCAAGGTGTGTGATTGATAAAGAGCTAAGAGAATGAAAAGCCCAGGGATTGTCTAGATAAAAAATTAGATAAATCAAGTAAAAAAAACATTGAAACCGAAAGATAGAAAGAGGAAACGGAAGCTCCGGAAGGTCTCAAACCCGTGGAGGGTAAGAGCTTGAATATAGACAATCGTATTTCAAACTTTTGAAAAATTCCATTAGATCCCAAAAAAGGTTTCCTAATCTTCAAAAGATTTTTGATGAAAATTTTAGTTACTAAAGAAAAACTTCCTATTTTTGCAATAACTAACGAATCCCTCACAACGAACTCTCTTTCCTGATCGGAGAAAGACTGTTTTCTTGTTTTCAAGTTCTTTCCTAAAAAGTAGGCACTAAGGGCTGATTTTCCCTCCTTGGGGCATAATAAATTCATCCCTTGTATCAAAGTCGATTCGTGAAAATCTTACTTAAGACTTTGATGAGAAAGGTATATGCCAGAGAGCAGTGTCCTTATACATTTGTTGAATTCTAAAGATCTTAGGGGTTCTCTTTTATTATTTTTATAGTCACGATTATTATTCTTTTATTCTTCTATTTTCTTCATGATTCTCTCCATTCATTGTGGGCAAAAATCAATATTTGTCTCTCTCATCCCAATTTTAAGAATCTTTATGAAAATAATTCAAGATTATAAACCCTTAGGTTTCGGTCAGGTTCCCGTCGGCCCCATAAAAAAGGGAAAGTGACGAGAAATAAAGAGGAGTGAGGGGAAGTGTCAAGAGAGGATGAGGAAAAAAGAAGAAGTGAGGAGGAGTAGGAAGTGATAAGAAATGAGGGCAAAGCAAGGTGTGTGAGGAGAAATTAGGAAGAGTAAGTGGAAGTGAGTAGAAGTAAGGGAAAGTAAGGGGAGATGAGGATAAGTAAGGAGAAATGAGTCAAGGTCAGGGGAAATTAGGGAGAGTAAGAAAAAGTGAAGGAAAACAAGGTTAAATGAAGGAAAAATGAGGGAAAATGAGGAATGGAAAGGCAAGAAGGAGAAGGAGGGGGAAATCAAACGACCCGAAAGGGGCAATACTTGAAATACTTGAAGCGACAAAATTTGATGGATTCGATATTTTTTCAAATTTTCGAAAAATTCTCATGAAATTTCTTCTAATTTTTCTGAATTTACCTCAAATCCAACGAATTCAAGTGTGTTCGAAATATTTCCGAAATTTTTAAGAATTGCTTTTGAATTTCTATCAATTTGATTGAATTATTCTCAATGCCCTCAAATTCCTTCAAGTTTACTAGAATTTCAATTTCATTCGAATTCTTATAAAATTTATAAGAGTATCCTCATTATCCTTAATGTCATCTGAATTCACTTGTATTTTATTATCATTAATATAAAATTTTGAACCTTCAAAATTTTCAACAAATAATTTCATACCTGAATTTTTTAGAACTGTTCGCCATTCTTTTGAATGGCAAATAGTTCTCTTCCTTAATTTTTCTAATATACTTCAATTTTGCTGAAATTATTATTGAATTTTTGTCAGTTTATTTCGAAATTTCTACTCAAATAAGTTGGATTGAACAGAAAAATGAATTTGCAACAATAAAAGATGAAATAGTTGAACACTTCACAAAAATGGATCAATTTTCATTTATACAGTTGCACTTCTAAACAAAAATAATGAATTTGAAACAAATTGTTTGATTTCCGAAATTGGAAGTTTTCAACAGAATTGTCGAGTTTCCCATTCACAATAAGGAATTTTCATCTAAATGGTCAAATTTTGAAGCGAACGGATTGAGCTTTCAGTCGAATTTTCTAACCCAAGTTAACGAGTTTTCATCTAAACATATGAATTCTCAGCTAAAGAAGATAAGCTTTGAACAAAGTCAACTAGAATTTTGAATCTCTAAACAAGGATGTTCAACGAAGAAATTAGGGATCCGATCATATGGTTGAATTTTTGATGAAATAAAGATTGAATCCTAATTGAAAACAGTTGAATTCATTTGAAAAAGGAGGATTTTCTGATTTTCTAAATAATTTGAATGATGCAACAAAACAGATTTATTAATTGCGAATAAATAAAGTTCTACTTGTAACAAGAGAAAACAGAATTTCCACAAAATTGAATGGAATTTCAACCAGGAAAGATTTATTGTCCGAAAGAAGAACAAAATTTTAACCAAACTGTTCGAGAGGTTTCGAAGGAGACTTTTCCAAGAACAATCGATTTTTCTACTAAAAATATGATTCCCAACCAACTTATCGATTTTTAAACAGAATCAGCAAATTTTTACGAAAAAAAAATATTTTTTCTAAGAAGACAATTGGATTTTTAACCGATTAGTTGAAATTTAAAGCCAGAACTTTCATTTTCTAACGCAGAAAAGAGACTTTTCTGAAAACGGCTTAATACAGAAAAAAGTTAATTTTTCACCAAATGATTGAATTCTTTACAAAAATTAAAGTAAAAATATCGAATAATTATTTGAACTTTTAAAATGCAAGGATCAATTTACAACGCAAAAAAAAGAATTTTCTGAAAACAGTTGAGTTTTATAACAAAAAGTTACTTCTTGACCAAATAATTGTGTTTTTAATAGAACAGTCTAATCTCCAACCAGAAAAGAATAATTAATAACAGAAGAGTTGAATCCTTAACTAAATAAGTGAATCATTAACTTTTAACGATGAATTTTCAAGCAAAAAAGATTAATTACCAACACAAAAGTTGAATTCTTTACCAAGAAGTAGAATTCAAAACCTGAAACGATCAATTTTCACTGCAAAAAAGTTACTTTTTTTTAAAACAGTTGAACCTTCTACAAAATAATTCATTTTTTACCAATTAATTGAATTTTCTATCGAAAAAAGGCAATTTTCAAAAGCAAAAAGAGATTATTTTTAGGAAAATATAGTACTATTTTTGATCGAATATTGATATTTTAAACTCAAAACAATCAATTTTCAATGCAATAAAAAGATTTTTCTAGAAAATATTTAATTTTTTTACCAAATGATTGAATTTTTAACAATAATTGTTGATTTTTGAAAAAGAAGAATAATTTCGAACAAAACAGTAGAATTCCTCAATAAATAGTTGAATTTCCGAAATAAAATGATCAATTTTCAACGCAAATCAAAGAATTTTCTGAAAACAGTTGAATTTTTTACTAAAAAAGCTCATTGTTAACCAAGTTATTGGAATTGAACTAAAATAGTTCAAATCTAAACAGAAAAAGAAAAACCAAAAATGACTTAGTTGAAATCTTCACCAAATATTTGAATTTGAAACTTAAAACAATCAGTTTTAGGCTCTTGTATTTAAAAAATTAATTCTCAACGAACAAATTGAATTTTTGACAAGGTAGTACAAGTTTAGACCGAAAAAGAATAATTGACAATAAACCGGTTGAAATCTTCACCAAGTATCTGAATTTGAAACTTTATACAATGAATATTCCACGCAGAAAAATGATTTTCTTAAAAAACAGTTGAAGTTTCTTTGAAAAAGTTCATTTCTAACCAATTAATTGAATTTTCTATCAAAACAAGCAAATATTCAACAACAAAAAGAAAATATTTTTGGAGAAATTTAGTTTAATTTTCAACCAAATATTCGAATTTCTAACTTGAAACGATCAATTTTCCGAAGCAGAAAAGAGACTTTCCTAAAAACAGTTGAATTTTTTACTGAAAAAGATCATTTATAACCAAATAATTGAATTTTTTCAGGAATAGTTACTTTCAACCAAAAAAGAATAATTCCTAATGAAACAGTTGAATTCCTGAATAAATCGTTCAATTTCAAAATTGAGGTGATCAATTTTCACCGCAAAACAAAGACTTTTCTAAAAAACAGTTGAATTGTTTACCTAAAAAGTTCATTCTTAAACAAATAATCAAATTTCTACCAGAATAAATTAGGTGTAAACTGAGAGGAGTAATTTAAAATAAATAAGATGAAATCTTCACCAAATATTTTAATTTTAAACTTGAAACGATCAATTTTCAACGCAAAAAAGAGACTTTTCTAAAGATAGTTAAAAAAAGTTAATTTTTGACCAAATTATTGAATTTTTTCAAAAATTGTTTATTTACATCAAAAAAAGAAAAAAATAATAATTTCTCATCAAACAGTAGAATTATGGAATAAATAGTTTAATTTTCAAATTATGACGATCAATTTTCATTGCAAAAAAGAGAATTCTCTAAAAATAGGTAAAAAGAAAAAAGTTGATTTTTCACCAAATACTTGAATTTTTTTCAAGAATCGTTCACTTTAAACCAAAAAAGAATAATTCCTTACGAAACAGTATAGATTTCCTGAATAAATAGTTTGAAATAAAAATTGAGATGATCAATTTTCAACGCAAAACAAAGGCTTTTCTGAAAACAGTTGAATTGTTTACTTAAAAAGTTCATCTTTAACCAAATAATAAAATTTCTACCAGAATAAATTAAGTGTTAACTGAAAAAGAAAAATGTAAAATAAATAAGATGAAATCTTCACCAAACATTTGAATTTTAAACTCGAAACGATCAATTTTCAACGCAAAAAAGAGACTTTTCTAAAAACAGTTAAATAAAAACAAGTCGAATTTTTTACTAAAAAAGTTCATTTTCAACCAAATAATTGAATTTTTTCGAAAATTGTTTATTTCCATAAAAAAAAAGGTGATTTCTCAGGAAACGATAGAGTTATAGAATAAATAGTCTAATTCCCAAATTCTGACGATCAATTTTTGACGCAAAACAATGAATTTTCTGAAAAAGTTGAATTTTTTACTGAAAAAGTTCATGCTCACCCAAACAATCAAATTTCTACAAGAATAGTTTTATTGTAAATCGAAAAAGGATTATTTATAATAAATCAGTTGAGATGTTCACCAAACATTCAGATGTTGAACTTAAAATGATCCATTCTTGATGCAAAAAGAGACCTATATAAAAACAGCTCGATAAAAAAAGTTAGTTTTGGACCAAATTATCGAATTTTTTCAAGAAATGTATTAGTTATGCTATTTCAATATGTCATAGAAGTCGTTTCTATTTAGAAAAATTAAATTTGAACAAAAAACTGTTAGATTTCATTATTGGGTTCTTATATTTCAGCTTGCATCTAAACAAGGGAACGAGAAAATAAAGGGAAATAGAGGAATTCTCCAAAAAATGGGGAATCGACGAGAAATTCTCTAGAGTGCGGAAGAAGAAAGAGAGGTTAAAAGGAAAAGATTGTAAAGTCTTTATTTAGATGCCTTACATGCAAAATGAAATAATAAATTCCCATTTTTTGAGTATTTAGAAACACTGTTACACACATCTATTGATTATATTTCATTTATTATTCTCTATTCATGTTCCATGTCTGATTTCACACCATGTGCCCCCCCCCCTCAAACGTTTACCCCCTCTGAATTCCAAATCGTCAAGAAACCTGTTTGCCCCCCCCCCATTCTTTTGAGTGTGACACAGTTTTTGAACGGCTCCTGACTAATTGTTCATGAAATATATAATGTTGATATTAACAAATGCAATTGTTATTAATTATCATATCCAAGGAATTCGACTTACCATAAACTATATTCGGCCCGAACTTCCGCTGATGATCAGAGCGAATTTCTTTTAATGATTGTCGATACGTTTTTGGCTGTATTTCAGCACGAGGTTCACTTTTTTTAAAGGAACGAATATTTTGAATAAGGTCCCATCGACGGAGTCTTATAGATTTTCATTATAATTGGGTCACGCACTATTAATTAGAGCGTTAACACCGTTTTAGAGGAGATAATCCATAAAAACGTCTTGTTACATTTTCTTTTATTATTTTTATCTATACACAATCTATTGTGACACAAACTTATTTCTCATGAATATTAATAATTCAAAGTCAACTTTGACGCAATAATATATATTCTTACTACAAAGGAGTCTGATTTCCAATGATAATAATTTAACCCTCTCATAGGTACATAACTGTCACAAAGAATATTTAACCCTTTTATATGGATTTTTTAAGTATGCTATGACTTTTTGAAAGTTTATTGTTGAAAAAATATTAACAAATCTAAGATTCTCTTCTTCTATAAAAAAAGATCCGGGAGAATCGTCACGTGTTTTACAATTCGAGTTGCGTTTATGATCAATTCTTTACTCGTCCCGCTTTTTTTTCAATATTACTCAAATTTCCTTTGATTAACAAATATTATTTTTTGCAAATCAAAATTTTCGGGAATTATTCCTTATTTCATTGAAGATCTTCTTAATTCAGGAAAACCCGGATTTTTGAACTGCGATAGAGTATTTAAAAAATATTTTTAATATTCAATATTAAAAAATCACTTTGTGATTTTTTTAGATCTTATTTTTGAACCAATGGGACACGTGATTCAAGTTTTTGTTTTTTTATTTCCGAAAAAGAGGTTCTCTTCCTTGGAGATGCGGCACGGCGAACGCTTGCACTCCTACTGAGCTGGTTCAACTTCAACCTGGCCTCGTTAACTTCCGGATCGCGATATATAACGTTCGGGGAGTTTCGGTGCCTGCGCTTCCGATATGGTTCTCGTTGCTCGCGTCTGACACAAAACAGGCTTTATCACTTATCATTTTGTCAATGAACGACAGGCAGTCGTCTGGTTTATGAATTTCCACATTCTCCAAATGGTGAAATTGTCAACCGAATCATTGATTTTTTCAACTAAAATGATAGACTATCAAAAAAAGATTTTTTTTTTTATGCAGAATGTTGAAGAAAAATATGATAGTTTTGATATTCTAAACAAAAGAAGGTTATTGCACTCATCTATGAGAAATAAAGAAATTTATAAGAAATAAGGAAAGGATAACCCCAGTTAACAATAGTGAAATGCCCCCTCCGGGAAACCTAAAATGAATCTGAGCTATCTTTCACACTATTTAAGATAGGGTGACAAGACGTCCCGGTTTACCGGGACCTGCCCTAGTTTTTCACAATATTAGGGAGCGTCCCGGTGTTTATTTGAAATGTCCCGGTTTTCGTGAAAATCTTATAAATCTGAAAACGATTCAACAATCTTGTAAAATCTATTTCATCGACAATAAACGCAAATTTTGTTCCCCTCAGTCTCAAAAACATTTTTAACAAACTCCAGAAAGAAGGATTTCCTTGCAAGAGTGAACAATTTTTATTTCAACGCTCTTCAATATTTGCAAAGATGGTCTTAACATTATTTTGACTTGAAGGTTTTTTAATAACTGGATTTTAGATCATACATTGCACTGAGAAAACTATTTTGCTTGACTAACAAAAATTTTGTTGGCTCAACAAAATAATTTTGTTGCTCTTCGTGCAACAAAACAATTTTGTT
>WSXT02236761.1:0-15882 GCA_011762715.2 Neuroterus valhalla
ATTTCACGAACTTTTCATCCTATCCAAAAGTGGTTGACAGTCAACGAAAAATTCGATGACTTATTTTTTCCGTGTATTACCGATATCTCTATAGTGATTAGTGATTTTACTATAAATGAAGGAATTTCTAAATTTAATTCCAAAAATAATTACTGCAGATTTGACTATACATGCCTTTTTACTGTATTCGGAAGATATTTCGTTTTGTACTCAGATGTACCACTTCATACCATATGGAAATAAATAATTTACCAACTTACATATTTGTTTGTCCAAATTTGGTCGTTGTAGATTTTTGTTTTTTTATTTAATTCCCAGGAGTTGCAGACTTTGGGTAAAAAAAGTTATATATTTCCATTTATTGGTAGTGGGTTGTCATGGAGACATGTTATCGTAGCTACTAGGGTTTGTAAAGGTTATTTTTAACGACATTCCATTAAAATATTCGCCTTGGTTGTGCGGATAGCTATCAAGTAAAGCATACTCTATTGACTATGACATTTCAATGCATAAGTGCTTCAGTTTTTGAATTCTCATAATCAGATTGTGGCACGATTCAAAATTGAAATGTAAGATAGGACCAAATTTAATTTGCATAATCTATGAAAAACGTAGAATTAATGAATAGAAATTACAGATTACATAACCCACAATCTCATCCATGTATCCGAAGAGAAACTCTTATAAAAGTTACCGTTGCTTGAAAATATTCCATGATATATTTTGTCCGAGTTTAGTAAGATACATACCTTGTTTTTTATATTCTTCTTGTTCTCAAGAAATTTAACTTGTCAATGCTGTTTCAGGGAACCCGCCTATTCTCGCCCTCTTTAGTAATCATCAATATTTTTTGGAAAAAATATTATTTGAGCTTCAAAAATAAAGGCCCAATATTTTTCAGCAATCTGTGTACAACTTACCTTCATTGTTGAAAGTCAAATGATAGTTTTTCATGACCACAAATTTTGTTTATCCATTATAAAAAAGTACAGCTTCCTCGAAACAGATGATTTCCTTGGAACAAAATAGATGAAATTTGATATCTCGAAAACGAAAAACAATAACATTGTGTTCTCAACGGTTTTGAAGTTGGGGATTTTAAGTTCTATTTTCAAACCAAAAATATGAGAAAGGGTTAATATTTCAATTCAAATAACGAATTTGATAACAACACGGTAGATAGCATAAAAATGTAGCGAAAAAATATTGGTAAAAAAAATTGTCCATACAGAAAGCAGTTAAGTATATCCGGAAATATGTGCGCTATATTTCAAAATGTCACCCGCTCGATTTCACTAGATATTTGTATAGATGAACTACTAATACTGAATAAACTTCTCAGTAAACTATCATCTGTGCTTCGCGAAGTTGAGTCCGATTGATTATTTGCATGGGTACACTTGATGAAAAGATCCCTTGTGCGCACGAAAATAGTTTTAAATACCAATTTATCTGCAGTTAATAATGAATAAAAATGTATTTTTGGTTTTGTTATTCCAGTAGGTGACATGCCTAGCAGTCGCGATCCTCAGCGTACAGAACGTAATGGAAGATTCAAATCCAGGCGAAGAGACAGTGCAAACAACGAAGTAAATCGCCACAGTCTTGAGGTTACTGACAAAAGGCACAGGAAGCATGGAAAGAGTAAGAGTTCCGGTCGGAAGAAGAAGAAGCGATCGCGAGACAAGTCCCTAGAGAGTTCTACGAAAGTAGCGTCTTCACTGAAACCACTGGTAGAGTATTCGGACGTGAGCAGTGAAGATCTCTCTGAACCAGAGGCAGGAGAAATACAATCTGAAGACAGTAGAGGTAATAGTTATACTGACGGTGAGGTGCCTGACCCTTTGTTGCAGAGGCGTTACTATGGGGGAGGAAGTCCTGCTCGAAATCTTGGGACATCGCCCGTCAGTCTTTCGCCAACTCCGCCAGTTCAACATAGACACCCAGTTAGACACTATTCGCTTAACGAAGAGCAGCAACAGCAACAGACTATGCACAGAAAGTCACCGGAATTCACAGATGACACCAAGAGGTTCAAAAAAAAAGAGAAGAAACACAAACGTGAGAAGAAAAAGAAGAGAAGTTTGAGTCCCTGTCCGAGTACGGGTAAGAAAAAAAAGAGAAAATCTAAGCGTCACTCTCCTAGTGTTAGCCCATCACGAGTAATTGACGACTCACATTCACTTACTCCTGATCATGATAAAACAGTGGATAACTGGCCAAAGTCTCCACCTTTACCTTTGAAGGACGATACTTCTCCCATATCGCCTCCAACACCCCAGGACAGTAGAGTCCTGAGTGACATGGAAATTGACTCTCCTGAGCGAGATGTTCGTAATGTAACTATATCCCCCAATGTTCCACTTTCACCGCATACTCCCTTATTGCCTCCAAGACAGTTATCGCCAGACTGTAACAAGGTGAACCACGGAATGAAACACAGCCCGGAGAGGCAAAAACACAGTCCGATAGGTCACATGCGACGAAATAGCGGCAGCCCGATTCACGGCTCCAGTCGCAAACGCCCCCATAGTCCTAGTCCAATACCAAGAAGAAGGGATCACAGCCCACCGAGAAGAAGAGAATTCAGCCCAAGTCCAATGCCAAGAATGAGGCATAGTCCAAGTCCGTCGGTTCTCAGGCGAAGAGAGTTCAGTCCTAGCCCTGGGAGACACAGGCGCAGGGAAATGCCTGGTGGATCTCCTTCTAGTAAACGCAGGCGTAGAGAGGAAACGGATAGAAGACATA
The DNA here is from genome assembly GCA_011762715.2 of Neuroterus valhalla. NCBI lineage: Eukaryota > Metazoa > Arthropoda > Insecta > Hymenoptera > Cynipidae > Neuroterus > Neuroterus valhalla. Next base: position 2,749 of record WSXT02236761.1, read on the forward strand.
AACATCACGATAAGGAGAGGAGAGAGAAGAGGAAGTCTGGATCGGTCAGGAGTCCTATGGTGAATAGGTATGTTATTCATATTTCTTAAATCTTTCCAAAATCATCTTCATTAAATTGAATTAACTTGACTTAGATTCAGTGAAATTAATCACACTGGTCAACAAATGCGGCCTAGGGTGATCGGTATATTTATTGGCCACGACGACATAGTGATAGACAATAATTGAATCATTGGCTTCTGAAATATGGGTTTGGGTTTTTTCATGTTATATCCGCTGATTATTTGTACGACAAAGTTACAAGCTTGCAATGAACTGAATTTTAAAAAACATGTTTTTGCACATCTTCCAAACATTATAACTTGCTTAAACATTGGTGTATTTTTTTACATCAAGACAGATACAATATTCCCAATCCTTCTTTTAGTACGCTTGTTTCAAATTTGACTAGGGTGGCTTCTTCCACCTTCCATTCAGCCCTCGGATACGTCACAAAACTTGGAACTTGAGAAATCTTTCTGATTTTGAGTCACGATTTGTTTTAGATTGCCAATGCCACTCTCTCGATCCCGTTCAAGAAGTCCTAGACCCTGGAGAAAAGGAGGCCAGTCTCGTTCGAGATCGCGGTCTCGCAGAAGAAGTCGTACTCCAAAGAAGTCCCGTTCCCCAAGCAAGGCTCACAAATCTGCCAGGAAGCACAAATCTAAGAGCCCTCGACCCTCAAGAATACCTTCTCCTTCGCCTCATCGTCCGAGAGCCAGAAGTCCGTCGAGCATTACTGCGAAGAACCTTAGAGTGCAAGCCAAAATCAGTGAAACAAGTCTCTTCGCAGAGTTAGTGAAGAACAGGAACATGAGAGAGTTGGCTCTGAAGAAACTGCAAGCGGCTAATGAAAAGGCTAACAGTCAAGACGACGTACAGATCATTGAGGGAATTGATGAGAAGGATGGTAGTAACGCATCCTCGGAGAACAAAACTATCAATGACATCGAGAAAGATAAAGCTTTTAACGTCGAGAAATGTGCTAATGCTGTTGATATTCCAGCCTCAATGCCTGCGCCAGTCACAGTTGAGGACACCAATCTTGTAGCAGCAAGAACTCCACCTTTACCAGCAACACAAGTTTCTCCAATGACGATTGTGACGACCCCGCCTGGACAAGCGGCTGTATATAATTCCCCAGTCCCACTGTCTGGAGCCAATGGCCAGACAGCAGTCACCAACAACTTTCATTTTACACCTATCGTTCCGCTGCCATCTCCAGCACCACCACCATTGCCACAAACTGAGTCTGCAAAGGTTCCAACTCAAGTACCTGCCTTAGTGCCTATACCTGTACCAGCTCCTGCCCCTGCTCCAATGCACACTCCGGCACCAACTCCGTCGCCGATCGCCGTTCTCCCCAATTTGTCTGTTCCACCACCTCCTTTACCTACTCCAGTTCCTGCGCCAAATTCAGCAATGGCCAAGTTCAACACCCCAAATAATTTGGTCCCGATCAAATCAGTGGATCCGCCAAAACCTCCGATTGTCGCTTTTAAGACAAAGAGTTTGTCTAAATTACCACTACCTCCGGGTATCAATCAGAACGATTTAGAAAGTATCGACTCTCCACCTAGTCGTTCCCCAAGTCCACCGCCAAGGGTACCATCGAAGCCCTTGCACACACCTGCGAAGCCTTCGACCAGGAAGAGTATCAAGGATTTACCCATGCCTCCAGGTTAGTTGACATTTCACTGTTCAGTTGTGAGTTATATCGTAAAATTTCAATGAATTATATTTTTGTTATTCAATTATTTGATTGATTACCCTGTCGATTAGTTTATAGAAGGTACGATTGTGAAGTACCTCAAGTTGGACTTCGGTTTTTTATGTTCACTTTGCAGCTCGAAAAGATACGAAATTTCTTGATTGGATTAACCCTATAAATAATTTGCAGTAGTACCTGGTTCAGAGGACTTGAGCGGAGAAGAGGATCCGAACGCCACACCACCAACAAGCCGAATAGGGAGAGTACCTGTAAAGATGAGGTTAAAACGACCCAAGATTCTGAAACGCCGCGGTTCCCGAAATCTTATACCCATGTATACTAAAGAAGAAGAAGGGAAAGGTTCAGATGTTTTCGACCTGATTACTCAAATAGGAGAAGGTACTTACGGTCAAGTGTACAAGGCTTGGGACAAACGTGCTAACGTCGTTGTAGCCCTAAAGAAAGTACGTTTGGAAAACGAAAAAGAAGGATTCCCTATTACAGCTGTACGAGAAATAAAAATTCTCAGACAACTTAACCACAAAAACATAGTAAACTTGAGAGAAATTGTCACCAATAAAAAGAAACCTGAGGACTTCCGAAAGGTATGATACGCACATTATTAAATTATTTGTGTAAAATTATCTGAAATCTCATTTTTGAAACTCGTTCAAAATAAATTTTCAGGACAAGGATAAAGGTTCATTCTATTTGGTTTTTGAGTATATGGATCACGATCTTATGGGGTTATTAGAATCTGGAATGGGAGACTTCAATTGTGAAACCAATGCAAGCATCATGAAGCAGTTACTGGAGGGCTTGAATTACTGTCATGGCAAAAACTTTCTCCACCGTGATATTAAGTGCTCTAATATCCTCATGAATAATAGGTATTTGTTTGCTTGACTCATGAATCAAATGTGCTCAATTTATTCTGGAATATTACATAGTATTTTTTTCGCAGAGGTGAAGTTAAGTTGGCTGATTTCGGACTCGCCAGGCTTTACAATGCGGAAGATCGACAGCGACCCTACACGAATAAAGTTATTACTTTGTGGTATCGACCTCCAGAATTACTTCTTGGAGAAGAACGGTACGGTCCTGCTATCGACGTTTGGAGTTGCGGCTGCATTCTTGGAGAACTCTTCTTAAAGAAGCCGCTTTTCCAAGTAAATGTCAACATTAATATTTATTCATTCAATAGAGGACTCTTTGTCGATAGGCAAAAATGAATGAAACTTTTTTCCCAGGCTAATGTGGAGATGATGCAACTAGAAATGATTTCTCGAATCTGCGGGACTCCGACTCCTGCGGTTTGGCCATCTGTGATAAAACTGCCTCTCTGGCACACGCTCAAGCCAAAAAAATCGCACAGACGGTGCGTCAGGGAGGAATTTGCTTTCATGCCGGGACCTGCTCTCGATCTTCTTGACAAGATGCTCGAATTGGATCCTGAAAAAAGAATCACGGCCGCTGAAGCACTCAAAAGCACTTGGCTCAAAGATGTGCATCCTGAACAGTAAGTCCGAATTTATTAAGAACGTCTCGGTAACAGTTCTGAGATCATGATATTAAGTTTTGTGAATGTTGATTCTTGCATAATTGTTCTAAATATTTGAGACATTACAAGAACAGAAATATGGATGTGATGTTTGCTTATTACTTAGATAATGTTTCCGTAGTATAAGATGTGAATGGGTCTAGAAAGGAAAATCAATGCCTGGAAATTCCTCTATGTTATGAGAAGCTTACAAAGTCTAACCACTTGAACTTCGATATACACTTCCACAAACAAGTCCATATTGTACATTTTAGAGGCAAAAATACATTTTTAATTTTTATTGGGAGAAGAAGTAATTAGAAGTAATCCGAAAACATCGTAATTTTCACAAAGAATTGTTGAAATTTTGATTCAAGGTATTCAATTCATGAGAAATCAGTTTTTAGATCAAATATAACAATATTTTGAATTTTAATTTACGATTTCATTGATGAACTTCTGAAGCTCAATAATAAGAAATAGTTCGAATTCAATGATGAAATATTCATTTTCGTGCGGAAGTTGATAAGTACATGATATATGATGGTCAGTTGATCGTGGGGGTTAAGGCATGAGCTTTGGACCCACTCCGTCTGGTTGCGAGTTAGATTCCCGCCTCGCACTCTGTAGAGGTAATTTCGTAAATTTATTGGAGAAGATAAAGTACATGACGTAATCATCAACAACTGCGGCGTTTATTTTTACCATCGTTTTTAATATAATTTTTCCATCGGAACTTTTACATAATCACGAAAGCTGAAGCAACCTACAATGGAAGGCCATTTCTTCTTTACATTTGGATTTGCCTCCTTGAAACATAATAAGCAGAATTAAACGAGATTGGAATCATTATTTGGTTTACTTCTCGGCATTTTTAAGTAAATATGTACTTTATTAACAATATCAAACAAAAATGTCCAGACTGAATGTATACAGTTTCATATTAAATTCGAAACATTTATCAATAAAATCGTAAATTTGAGTTATAAATGTTAGCAAATTTCGGCTGAAAAATAATGATATAAATTTAACACCTTGTATTTAATTCGTCAATTAAGATTTTTGGTGAAAATTATGATTCATCAAAAAATAAAAATGTATCAAATATAAAATTCGACTTTTCTCAAAAAGAGCCAAATGGCTATTCTTGTTTTTCGTCTTGAAATATCCGCGGGATTATAATCCAACATGGACTAGCATAATTATATGCAAACAATCATAACGTAATTAGTTGAAAAATCCCATAAGCAAGGGTCTTGCAATGAAAGTTGCTTTAGCCTCAACGTGCGTTAGTGTTGGGGAAATTGCTAACCTAAAGGTTTAATTTTTTTCTGGAGTCTGTCAAAATTCCTCCGGAATAGTTCAAATTTAGCCTCATTTAAGAGATTTTTTTATGGTTGAGTCCATATAAAGTGATAACAATGGCTTTAATTCACATAATCATTGTTTCATGTTTTACTAGATTCTTTGAGATTCTTAAGTCTATGTAAGAGAACTTATACTGGCAAATCCTTGTTTCAGAGTTACATATCTAATATTAAAAAATATAAGGGATGCAGTTAAGTAATTTTCTTTGAGAACTCGGAAATTTACCAAGGATACTCATTTCAAAGAAATAATCAAATGTCGAAACTGATTTCTAATATTTAAATTAACGTTTTAGAATACCAGCACCAAAACTTCCGAAAGACCAGGATTGCCACGAGCTGTGGAGCAAAAAGCGTAGAAGACTTTTGCGAGAACAAGAGATTTCAGCTGGAAAGGGTCCTCTTCCACCTCTTCCAAATGAAGGAGGCCCTCATAGAAATAATGAGGATCCGACAGACTTCGGGGGGTGAGTAGTAGTAGTAGAACAAAGTCAACGTGATTTTTATAGTCGTATCGAAATCGCTTGCATCTACAGATAGCTACTGACGCACTGTAGCTGAGCTTGGCATTTACTATTTTTTATTCAAACCCTTGTTATCCAAGGACAGCTCGAAGATCAGCAACGCAAGAGTTTAGTTTCCGCCACTCACTTGTGAATCGACATTTTTCCAAATCTTTTAAAAGAATTTGTAGAATAACCAAAAATCAACACAGAGAAAGATGCATAACTTCTATGATAATCAATGTAAAGCGCACAAAAATTAATACAAGTAAAAATTTTGTTTTAGTCTCAAAGCTTACATTTTTTCGATGTATAAAATTACTAATTAAATCAGAAATCGTAACTCTGATCCTCCTTGATTTTGTATGCATTTGAAAGACATCAAATTCTGGTTATAAATAATGATTTTATTATGTTCACTCAATGTATCACTGGTATTTTTCTCTGTGTGAGTCGTCATATCTTATAAAGTGTGCAAGTTACGACGATGTAAATTTTTATCAGAGCTGGATATTCCTTCTTTGCAGAGAAAGTCAATTGCATCCCAGATATTTCAATAAATAAAGATAACTTTTAGACATTTTTTTGCATAGATACTTAACAATTTTTTCTCGCGTTGTTAGAAACAGGGCGTGTTTTCAAGTGTTGTAATCGAGTTTATAAATTAAAGGTATTTTCTTACCTATTTTTGGGCGCTGAAGACACAAGTTACATCATGTTAAGGCTGTATAGTACACAGGTGTATGGATAAAAATTGTACACAGAAGTGTAGTATTTTGTAAGAAAAAGTAGTGTGTACGAATGAATGTATATAAAATGAAGCGGTTTACATTGGGGATTATAATTCAGATTGAATTATAGAAGTCCATTGAGTTCGTGGAAGACTAAAGATTTGTAAGGAATAATTAAACCGTCAAGGAATTCTTGTGATAGAGGAACAGCGGTGGATCGGAAGACCAAGAGCGTCAAAGGCGAAAACTACAAAACTTCACCAATGACCAACATTATTTATGTAACTGTAAACTGTGTAGATTAATTAATATTTGACTGTTTACGCTTAGTTATTGCATAATGCGATTGTGCTATTTTTAAACTGATCTATGCAGTTTATGAATTGTTGTAAATAGTGATTTCGTGATCTCGATTTAGGAATACCAAGTATAAATTTGTGTGCATAATGAAAATTAGAGTTGTTATTTAAGAGATTTAAAAAGGTGTTACGTTTGGTATTCCAAAAACGAGATGAGACTTTGATTTAAAATAATTGTACACATGGTTACATATATATATTTATGTACGTTATTACAATATTGTAGAATAAGGATCTGTTGTAATATACTTATTAGATGTATTCAAGCATCTGCCTCATTTTTTCTGCATAATGAATGAACATATTATGTCAAAACGATTTTGTTTCTGTTAACCCTTTCAGCGATACTAATTAATTATGCTTAGATGATAAGAAACCTAATTTATTAATAGAGGGAAAAAAAGAATAAAATTTTTTTGCAGAAAATACCTAGTTCAGAGAGGTATTTTTGGAAGCGCCGTAATCAAACACAATTTGTTCATAGGCGCTTTTTGATTTTCGCAAAATTAACATCAATTCACGATTATCATTCTAGTTGAATAGAATCAATCTGACCAAAGTCAAATCTGACAAAGATGGCAGCATAGAGAATAGACGTGAGGAGACCCAGGTCTTGTAAATTGAGCTAGGCGAAAACGAGCAAATTAACGCATTGAAATGCTAGACCTTCTCGAGCTCCTTTTGTTCTAATCTCCATGGTTGGCCCGCAAGATTTATAATGATAGATGCGAGATTTCCGCACTATTATCAGTACTTGTTCTAAAGAAGTTGATCGATGGGTTTATAACGCAGCAAATTACGATTTTTCTCATGGGACCATTTCTCAATAAAACGAAACTGAAATAATAGAGGCACAGGTATCACAAGGTGTAAATTTTGTTAAACCAACAGCTGTTAGTAGAGAGTTGAAGTTAAAGTTGTTCTAAGATCATGTTCAACCTTCTGTACATGGTTTTAAAACAAAAATAAATGATAAATTTTCTTCCTTTCAAGGAAGAAAAAAAACATGAGGTAATTTTCCATAAAAAGGGTTAGAGGGAATAGCGAGGAATAAAATGCAGGATATAATTTACTGAGTACAAAAAGTTACTCTCCTCTTTTCCTTACTTCTTGAAGTAAGACTATTTATCATTTCCTAAAATTCTTAGTATTTTTTGTAGGACTGCTATACCTACTTATGTTGCCGCCCAAGGGCCAGCGATCAACTTTTTTGTAACAGGTGGTGATACTGGGTTTGAAAGATTTAGGCCGTGTATAGGGTATCTGGTCATATAGCTTTTCGGGACGAGTAGTGAATATCGTGCAAAACTTGATGGACGCAGAGGAAAATGGAAGTGCAAAATCGGTCCGTCCAGAGCTTTTCCTTACGGAAAAGCAGGGTAAACAACAATCTTGCTTAGTACTGCCGTGATTTGGAAGAACACTGTAACTTAAGTTTAAATAAGTCCCGTGAGTCCTTCTGTTGAATACGTTCAGTTGACTTATCCGAATTGCTGTTAACGGGTGTCTTCCAAATCACGGAAGAATAAGAAAAAAAAAATTGAGCACTTCTTCTACAACAGGGGTGTCCAACGCAAGGCTGGCGCGCTTCTCCTTTCTTCTCCTTCTCCGATTGCTTCTTCAAGAATTCTCTTCTCGTTTCCCCTTTCCACATCGCGCTCACCACATGAACGCATTCAAGGTGGCAAGAGAGGATTGATGAGGTACAGTTATTTACAGCGTTGCTCACGCATTGGACACCTCTGTTCTACAATTACAATTTTGTAGCGGAACAAGAAACCCTATCGTTCTCTAACTTAGTTTTCTGAAGATTTATAAGTGGGATTTCCCCAAAATTATTTTCAAATAATAATTGGTACTATAGATATGAATATAGTTAATGTCTTTTGCTACCAACTTCATGGTGACTGCTGAACTGGAAAAACCGGAAATTTTTTGAGACCGGCATATAACAGTAAATTTATTTTTTGACCGGAAATTTGGTTGATTCTTTGTTTAATTCTTTGATTAAATAGAAACACTTACCTTAACACGTTGAATACAACTTGATGTCACTGAAATAATGTTAAATCAAACGGGCTTATTTAACAAATTGTTTAATGTCTACGATCTTAATTCCAAATTTGACAGTGTAAAGTAATATTATAAAATCGTTTAATTTTGGTTGGTCGAATTATATCACTTTCAATTCCCAAACCTTTTAAATTTTAATTGTTTAACATGATTTTTTACATATTATCTTGGTCCAATTCTTTTTTTATCACAAGCTTTCTCAATGGGCTCAGAGACATTAATTTGTTTTCGTGTAACTCACGTCCTCGTGCCCATTAGGATCAAAATTGCTTTTCACATTCCAATACTTTTGCACTAAGTCATCTTTGGAATTCAAAGAGTTAAAAAATCATGTAGATTTCGAGAAAAGCAGCTCAAAAATCTATTTCCAATTGAAAAAAATTTAAGAAACGAACAAGAAGCCTTGTATATTTAGACGACTTTGAATTGGAATATGTATGTGGAATTGGTTTCTAATTCTGTAAGTTTGCAAAAATGTTCGGCTATACTTCCAAAACGTAACCAATACCTCTTTTATGTCAGTATGTAGGAACTTTTCTTACATAACGCTAAAAATGCAAGAGGATTTTGAAAAACTAAAACAACACTTTTTGTGAATATTTTGAGAAATAGATTTTAACGTATAAAAAAATGGTTTGCTAAAAGTCTGTTATGTGATGTGCATTTTTTTCCTCAACAGATAATGTGAAACATGAACAAATTAGTTTAATTGTTGTTGAAAGACTTCCAATATTGAAATGGATAAATAATATTTTTATAGAGCACTGGTCGTGTTTCAGAAGTTTAGCCAATTTTTAAATTTTTTCCGATGTAATTTCTGCTGTTAAGTACGTAATGTGAATTTTCCTTCAACTGAAATTTCTTCAAATTTGATTAGTGCGTCAGTTTCATAGATTCATGATCAAGATGATCATCCCCACAAAAACGATAGGTAATCAATTGTAACGAAGTGGGCTAATATTTAATCAAATTATGTTTCAGGCGATAAAATTTAATGGCTGATTGATACAACGGAAAATTTTGTAACTCTTATAAGGTCCACGTAGGTAAAGAATTCTTCCAAATAGTACATTTCGTTCGGGATGTCCCGCTAAGCTTGAACTCTGAGAGGGTGTTCGAATAATAACAAAATGCGTGCTTGCTTTCAACTTAACAAAAATAATCTGATTTTCATCACCGCCCTTCCTGCGTTTCATTCAATCACTATAATATACTCGTTATATTACTCTCCCATATAGTTTTCACTAATTAATATTTCATCGATTAGAACACAATGCTTTGTTTGTCAAGAATGCTGTGAAGGCTGAAGCAGTATATAATTATTGTTTACTAAGCATGGAAGAATGTATATGTAGTATTTGCATGATAGTTATTATATTTAGTGTACGGAAAGAGTACAAAATTTGTTCTGAGAACTATTAATGCCTTCTTTTCAAAATTCAGATTTCTTCATCTTGAATCGAAGAAACATTTAATTATTTTACTATTATGAAAAAAAACATGCTATTAATTTTAAAGCATTAGAATCGCCTGATGAAACCAAAGTTTACGATTTGGAAACGTTCAAAAAGTATCCAAATGTTGTTTTTTTTTTCAAATAAACCTGTAAGTCAATTTGGTTACAAACATGTTTTTTTTTCTTGTAAGTTTCAACAAGTTTCAACATGCAGACTAGTAAATTATATGCATCGTGTTGGAGATATACGAGGAGATATAGGGGGTTTTAAACAAGTGTGAAACCGCCAATATCTCCAACACAATGCACAATATAGTTTGTCCAATTATCGGAAACAGGAAATGCGGCTTTGGAGAGCGAGTAAGGTGACAATGAAGTTGAAGATTCATCCATAAATTAACGGATTATCAACTTCAACTGTGAGTTGTTTCACATCGTCAATCTAACTTTACTTTTCTAGCTCATTTTTCTTATGCTTTTTCTACCAGTAAAGGAAATTAAGTTTCCTCAACGGACACGTCTTTGTTCGAGTAAACAATAACTTCGTCATCTGTCAACCAGCCTCCGAATCACATTTCCCGCGCAGGTGATGGACAAAAAATGTTCTCCTAATATCTGATTTTTTTCCCTACTAAAAACTGTACACACAACAAAATCATAATGTTTAACCCTTAGGTAAAGTTTTATGATTTTTCAATATCAAAAAGTGAACAGAAAACACGGATGGCTTTTTTCTACAGTATTGGGAAGTAAAAGATTTTTTTTTGGCTTGTCGGAAGTATTTCGAATAATTTTGGAATTAATGTATTTAATGGGTGAAATAAAACTAAGAAGGAAGGATGATTTTGCTGAGAAATTGATTCCGCATATTTCTGCGGTGTTGAGAAATATACTCCAATGAAAATAAAATTAAAGTCTATACAAAATATAAAAAACAGTATGTTGTTTTCTGAGAGTTCAACTTTTGATACGTAGGATAGATTAGTAATAATATACAAAGCTTCGCGCAAGCAGTAGACTTCTCCTTTGGGAAACAGAATCAGGTTGCTTGCTATTGCGAAGATTGACATGTATTTAAAACTGTTATTTGCTAGTAATTATCACAAAAACATGTTTCAACTAATGCACAAAGCTTCTCATTCACGCTTTTCATTTCACATTTTAACAAAGCTCCTCTCTTGAAGGAAAACGGGAATAATTGAATTTTTAATGTTAAATGTAAATCGATTTATGTAGGCACCCATGTGATTCTTTTGATTTTTTTAGATCTTTGGTTATAAGTTGTCTCGAATGAAATTGTTCGTTTTATATTCACACTAATTTATAATTTGCCGCAAACCTACAAATACTTCTAATATTCTGATTTCAGAATATATCGTCAAATCGGCGCGTTGCGACCTATTTTCAAGAAGATTAGTTAATGGTCTAGTATAATGTGATTGTTGATGTTTGAACCACCTATTATTTCAAAAGAAATCAATTTCATTTTTGTGCAATAATTGATAGGCCTAATAATAATAATAAATTTCCAAATTTACAAGAATTGCGCATCTATAAAAATAGAACTAGCTCCTTTAGAGTGTAGATTTAGGTAATGATTGAAGTTTCCAACAATATTCAAATTCTTCTATTTTTAAGTCACAATTTGAAGGAGCCAGTTTTGTATATGGAGGTGCAAAATTCTTTAAAATTTCGAAATAACCATTTCAATAAATTTACTTTTGAATAGGCCGCTATTCTGGAATAAGTATAAGTAAATCTAATTAGGTTTTGCAAAACATACTAGTCGTGGATACATACCTCGATTTCAATTTCACCTTTGTATCAAAATCATATAGCAATATCATTTTTCTATTTTAAAATTCTGGAAAAAGGTATCCTTATCATCCATCAAGGAGAATATCCATAACCTTAACATGCTTACGATGAAGTGAGAAGATGACTGTTTATCCTTTTGGACGATTCGCAGCATGTTTCTTATTAAAAACATTCCTTTGTTGCAGATCGTCCAAAAGACTGAAAATGGAGTCCGGTTACAATACAAATGTTAGACTCAGCGAAGCTCATTTCGGCGGAGACGCTTTATTTAACCAAGATATTCCATATGGTTCCTCTCCATCGGGGCAATCGGGGTATTATTATAATAGTACTCCGCCTATCAAATCTCGATCTACTATGAAAGGGGATGTTTCTCACTTTCTGGACTTCAATGCCGAAGATAGCCTCGCTCGCAAATTAAGTTTTTTGACGAGTTCACTGAGTCAAGGAAAACCAATTATCGTCGAAGATCTCATGTCACTACGCACGGATAATGAGGTATTTTTTCTATAAGACATTTTTGTGAAAACTTTTAAGCCAAGACAGATGCTCACCTATAACAGGAAATGTAGTGAATTTTTGGAACAGAAAGATGGAATTTGAAAGATTCAGAGATCCCAGTCTGTCCCCTTTAATCTTTTCCCCATATTCCCTCCTAAATTAAAAAAGTGCCTAAAATCCAGAAATTCAATAGTTTTTTAGTACTGTCAGCATAAACAGAAAATTGAGGCATTCAAACACAAGAGGCTTTCTTCAGGTAGATTTATTTAACTCTAAAGTCTAAACGTTGTATATGATTTTGCTGTTTTGAAGGATGTCGCAAGCAGAGAAATTACTAGAGATTTCATAGTGAAAACTAAATCTGGAAGAGAAGTTAATTCTACACAGTTGAAAATAAAAAATATCTAACTCTAAAACTAGACTCAACGCTGTTGAACGTGAGAAAGTAGATGAAAACATAATCAGGGTGGCGACTTGACCGGGAAACCGGCAAATGACCGGGAATATTATTGGCCGGGAAAAAAACGGGACTTTGATTAAAAACCGGGAATTTATTAAACTCAACCTAGACTATTAAAAATTCTACCGTAAAAAAACGAGAAATGACCGCTTTCTTTTTATGAATCAAAACGATATATTATCATTTGATTCGAAGAATGTAACGCTTCTCTAATTTGATTCTCAAAATATTTAAATATATCTATACGTGTTGAGAGGAAGAATTTCTTCTTTTTCCGTTATAAGGAAAGCATTTTGCAAATTTGTTGCTCTATGAGATTTTTTTTTGCTGACTCAAATTTGGTAATCGAATTGACGATAGCCCAAACCTACAAAAAGAAAAATTATCTTAATTTATTCAAAAAAATGTGCTTCACGTTTTATTTGCTTTTCCTTATTTATCTGAATTGGGACAGGGAATTTCGGAAAATAATTATAGCTCTTATTTTAGGGCAGGGAGTTTCAGAGAGGATGTATAATTTCACTTGGAGCAGGGAATTTTTCACATGGAACGAGAACTATTCGAACTAATTATAAT
>WSXT02236772.1:0-15878 GCA_011762715.2 Neuroterus valhalla
AAAAAGTTGGTGTTTTTTTTGCCCAGAACGCATATTTGGGTCCCGTTAAACAATCCCAGAAAAAAAAATTATTTTTTTAAAAAATTTTTTTCACCGTTCACGAAACGTTCAGAACTTTATGGTCATTGTCAAACGGGATCAGCGTACATTAAAAAAAAAAATTTCTTTAAAAAAATGGGAGCGTGTTGTATAAGGCATTGCAATAAAGGAAGTGCAAAAGGATGTGAGTTAAAAAGATTTTCCGAAAACGCCAAACCTTCGGATTACGTGGATTAATCATATAAATGAAAGGAATCGAAAAGATTGAACGCCGAGTGCAGCATCGCGGATTTGTCTGGTAAGAAAATTGATCTTTTCAATCATATTTAAGTATCAAATAATAAAAAACAACATAGAAAGATTATGCCTGATAATAAAAATGATTATTTCATTATTCTTTAAGCATGGAATAAAATATGATAGGACTTCCTTATTCCGGTTGGCCCTACCAATCAGAAACGATTCCCACATGTCCCAACTGTCCCTAGAGGAACTCTTGGCGGAATCAGCTGATGACGTGATGAACACGTTAATTTTTATATGTATTTTCTAGTTACTTTTGACGCAGAAGCGTTGGTATGATTGATGACAACCCTAACCTCACATATAACCTGTCCGCTGTATGATATATCGTGAGATATGAGCAGAATAACTGACCTTATATTTTTGCTAATTTTATTCCAAATTGTGATTATAAAACTTTTCTGTTTGTTTCAAAAATTTTTTCTTGTTTTAAAAATATTCTACCGATACGTAAAAGTACATCTTTCTGTACCACATTTCAGCGTAGAATCGAGTGTCCACTGTAGGGCAAACTGACAAACAGTGGACAAAATTTCAACAACTCAAAATAATTACAAAAACGTTTTACTGGAGAAGTTCCAAATTGTGACGAATTCTGACTTGATACAGGGACTTTTTAAAATTCTCTTCTCACTCAAAATGCAATTGTTTCGAAAATTCCCGTTTTAAGGCGAATTCATATTTTTTTACGGTAACACCCTGCCCTAAAGTGACAATTATAAATCTCCATGAAATTTTCTGTTCCAAAGTAAGCCCAAAATACAAATTATGATTCTCTACCAGAATTTCGAATTCTATTTCTCAGTATTATGATTTTAGAAAGTTCCTTGTCTCAAAGACAAAATTCTATTTCTTCACTTACTCCACCCGTCCCAACTCATAGTTATAATTATCTTAGGAAATGTGATGTCTCACATAAAAATTACAGTCATTTCGCAAATTATTACAAATTTACAATTATTACCCTATTTATAAACAATTTTCCTAATTCTACAAGTATCCAACTTCTACTTAAAAACAATTCATCCATTTCAGACTTGGGTAAAATCAATCAATTATTTCCGGGTTTACAACTATTTTTCCATTTCCCAAATTGTTGTTAATTTTACAGATATTATCACCTTTTTGAATACTTTTTTTCTATACAAGAACAATTTTCACAGATTTTCTCAAAACTTCCTGTTTGTCCATTTCACAAATATTACCCCGTTGTTAGGAAATGTTCCGAATTTATGGCTATAGACAGCTTTATATATCTATTAGGAACATTTCAAAGCAATTAATAACATTTACAATGAATCGAAATGAATCAATTTGAATTTTGACATTTTCTGATGCGAAATACATAAAAATCTTCTCGAATATGAAGGTTTCCATTTCAAGCCTAGAAGATCATTTAATTTGCCAAAAATGACTGTGGGGTTGAGGTATTCACTTTCAAAGTTTTGTCATATGTACAAAAGTATTTATTCTCATGTCAAGTAATTACATTGTTCAAAAAGGCCGCATTTGTATTAACACCTCGAAAATACCAGACATGACGATAAAGCATATTCTCTATTGAATTCAAACAAAATAGGCGTAAACAAAACATTTGATAAAGCTAATTATTCCCAAAACGTGAAACGTTTCTTCGTAAACTCTTCGATCTATCGTAACAATATTATTTTATAATAATAGTAATTAGCAAAACTGAGTATTAACAAAACAGGATCATTAATCGAAATTCAAAATACGTATTATAAAAAAGCCAATACTAATATTTAATAGTATAGTAAAAATACACAATAAAAAACTGGCGTAAGACATAGTATAAATAATATAAATGATGGCTCATGACTCCTAGTGACTCACAATTTGCATTTCGTGAAACATCTGATTAGAAAATCGCGTTATTAATTAGTTAAATTATGAGAATTTCGAACAGAGTTGTTCGCATCTCGATCCTTCTAACAATCTTTTTGAGCTCTTTTTTTATTTTGAAAACTGTCGTTATGATTCGTCATCTCTTCTTCTTAATTTCTTATTCACAGCTCCGGGTCAGGTTTTCTACTCGTCGTTTCCTTTGATGTTGTGCTAGTTTTCAATTTCCTCTTTGGTGGAACCGGAACTTCAGAACTTTCAGGAGGAGGAGTTTCAGGAACTGATTTATCAGCTTCAAGCTGTGAAGATTTCGCAGTTGTTGTTTTTTTCAAGACCTTCTTCTTCTCAGTTGAACTTGATCCTTCAGCTTCACTTCCCTTCTTCGCAATCTTCTTCACAACCTTCTTCGTAACCTTTTTCCCAGAAGATTCACCTTCAGATTCCTCAGTCGATTGTTTTCTTACAACTTTCTTTACCACCTTTTTCGCAACTTTTGGCTCACCTTCTGCCTCTTCTTCAGGATCAATTTGTGGGCTCGTAGGTGGTGTTGCTTCAGTTACGGTTGGCGTTGGAGGAGCCTTCAATTCCTTGGCTCTGGTTGGTCTGGCAGGTGAGTCTGAAGATTCTGACCCTGCGGTTTTTTCTTGCACACTTTCGCAAGAAGCTTCAGTTTCTCTTTGTTGTTTGGACTCCTCAACTGAACCTGAAACTTCACTGGGTTGTAGTTGAGGAATCTGAACTGTGAGTTTTGATTCACTCACAGGAAGCAAGGGTTTTTCCATTGAAAAGCTTTTACTTGTGCGTCGTTCAGGTTTTGATTTTTCAGCTTTTGTTTCTTCCAGTACTTCAGCTTCTGTTAGTGCTTCAGTCTCTTTTGGTGCTTCAGTTTCTTTTGGTGCTTCAGTTTCTCTTGGTGCTATAGAATCTCGTCGTACTTCAGTTTCTTTAGATAGTTTAGGTTCTTTTGATACATCAGTCTCTTCTGCTTCTTTAGTTTCTTTGGTTTCTTTTTCAGATTGACCCTCTAGTGTCGAAACAAGTATTGGTTCTGGGATAGGAGAAACGACAGGTGTACTGGACAATGTTGATGGAGAAAAATCAGTTTCAGGATCGACAGAACCATTTTCAAGTTTGGGAGGTGCAGGTTCTGAAGTATCAGGTTCTAAAGTAGCAGGTTCCGAAGTTGCAGGGTCGATCAGAGCTTCAGAAACAGCGAGGGCAGATTCTTGAACTGCAATTACAATCGAAGAAATTGCTTCTTCACCAACTGGTAAAGTTACTTGAGAAACTAATTCTTTTGGCTCTGCTTGTAAAACTGACTCTGCTACCTGAATCGGAACTGGTTTTTCTTGAGCTTCTTCTTTTTGCAGTTGCTCAGTTACAGGTACATCTGAAACAGGTTCAGCAACTAGTGTTTCTTTGGTTTGTTCAGGAATTGCTGCAGTTTCTGGAACTAGAGTCGGTTGAATTTTTTCAGGAACTGGTGCAGATTTAGCTTCTTCTGGAACAACAGGAGTTTGCTGAACTTCTGGATCGATTGAAATTCCTGAAACTGGTTCAGTAACCACTGAAGCTGGTTGGATAGCTTCAGAAACGGAAGTTTCCAGAACTGGTTCAGGAATCTCTGGATTTGGTTGAACCTCTTCAGGAATTGAAGTATCCGAAATCGGTTCCGGCATTACTGGAGATGAATGAACAGCTTCAGGAACTGAAGTTCCCAGAAATGGTTCAGGAACTGGAGTTTCCAGAACTGATTCAGGAACCGCTGGAGTTGGTTGAGCAGCTTCAGAAACTGGAATTTCTGGAACTGATTCCGTAACTGGAATTCCTGGAACTGGTTCAGAAATTACAGGTTCTGGTTGAACATTTTCCGAAACTAGTTCAGGAACTTTTTGAACTTCTGAAGCTTTTGTAACTTGTTGCAATTCTTCTACTGGAACTTCCGGTGTTAGAGCAACAGGAGGTTTTTCCTCTCCTAAATTTCCATCCGTTCCCAAAGCTGTTTTAACAAATTTTTCGGATTAGGGATATTAGAAAAAATGTTGCGGTATCTTAAAAGTACTCCTAAGTAGTAAATACATTGTTTCAGAATACACAGGTCCGGGGGCTCTCGTGGTGGGGGATGTTCTCTAACGTAAGCCAAAAAGTTTCGCAAACGGGTCACTGAGTGTAGTGGCGCATATGTCGCGAGTTCTTCAGGATTTAAAAATCGAAACAAACCATGGTCATTTAACCCACGGTCTAACCCAAGTGAACCAAAGATGTCTAAAGACGAAGTGTTAGCAAAATTCACACAATAATAAAATGACCTGCCAAATGCCTCGTTGTTTTGTGCTGAATTATGAGACAAATAAGTCAAAATTCGAAAGCAAAAGATCAACTTTTGAAGTGCCGAGTGATATTTTTGTACGAAAAAAATGAGAATCGTGTGTCTCCGGCGTGAAATTTTTTCGTTCGAAGGCGCGGGTTCCTGAAAATCATTTTTCGGACGAAGATATCATACGAGAGAATGTAAAACGTGATTGCAAAGGGCAAATTATTTCCCGTACTCCATTACAATACCCTCGCTTGCGAAATGGTGCCAAACCGACAAAATTCTCCAATCCTGAGAAATCGTCATATCGATCATATGGTATCACATTTTTAAATGATTGCCAACAGGTGTTTTGAAGCAATTGATCTGTGATTCTGCTCACCGAAAATGATTTACTATTCAACTCAATTTTTTATCGACAATCTTTATCTGCGGTGAATTTTCTTTCATGAGTAGAAATATTTCCCAACGCAACTGGTTGCATTTTAATATTTTTAGAAATTAGTTTCATAAAAATAATTGTGAATAATATAATTTCCAGCTTTATTTTGGTTTTACTGTTTTTAATAATTCATCCATATTTTTCCAAATACCAATTATATCTAGAACAAACTAATTTCTTGAGATTTATATCGTAAATTGAACCGCCACTTTCAGCACTCTACTATTACGCCACCACTGGAAGTGGCGATTTTCTGAATGTACCGGAAGCTTCAATAAGGGAACATCCCCCACCACGAGAGCCCTCAGACCTGTGTATACGACCGTGTTTCAGATTAAAAAAAATAATAGTGATGTGTGATGTTTATTGATGAAATGAAGAACGATTCATTGGAAGCAGGCGGGTGGCACTCTTATAAAGGCCTGTAAAATAAATGTGACGTGAGATTTGACCAGAGCCGCGTGCGGCTCTGGCCGTATTTTTAGGCCGATAATTATTCTATAGCATGAGAAAAATTCAAATTTGATCAATTTTAATTATAAAACACGCTTTTTTGTATATATTTACCTTGAAAAGATATTTTGTGATATTTCAAATATCGAATAAATTAATAGGTACGACGAGAAAGTGAAGAAGCAATTATTTTTATGGCTACATACGAATACGCTTCTCACAGGATACATACAATAATTCTACAAAAATATCAAATTCATAGCATCGACATATGTAAATATCGTAAACTATAAAAATAGTAGATTTCAATTAAATTTCTTTTTAGTTTTGAAATTTGTAATGATTAATAAAATTTACACTTCGTCCAACCGTATTTTGAATTCTATATTTCTCTTCGAATTTGGACAACTATTTATTTTTCCTATTCGTTATGTTAAACCTGAACAAAATGAAGACATCTACAAAAATATTTATGTTTTGAAAATATGTCGAAAACTTAGAACGATTTTTATTATAAATAAAAGGATTCATAGAATGGATAAATATAATAAAGATGAGAAACCAAACAGTGTATTTGTATACAATATTTAAATATTTATAAATAGAATATTAATAAGGTATATAAATATCATGTATTTCAATTGCTCTGCTCCAAGTTTCTCACTAAAACGATAGGACCTTCAACTAAAATGGTTGAATTTTCAAACAAATAAATGAATTCTTAATCAAAAAGATAAATTGTGAACCAAAATTTGAATACTCAAATTCAAAATTCTTCAAAATTGATGGTAAACCAAACAAATGGAATTTTAAACCACAACTATGGAATTTTCAAGTCAAATTAGTTAAATTTTTCATTTAAAATTGAGAAGAGGGGACTCCTAAATTGTGGAAATTTTTAAAAGTTCACGTTCCATGTTGTTTTCTTGTTTATTTTCCATCTTGAGTCAGCTAAAAAAATCTGACAGAGCAACAAATTTGCGGAAGGTTTTCTTTAAAATGGAAAAAAATGCTTCCTTTCCTCTATAGATATATATTTTTAAAATTTCAAAATCAGACTAGAGGAACGTAACATTCTTCGAATCAAATGATAAGATCTCTCTAATTCATAGAAAGAAAGCTGTCATTTCTCGTATTTTTACGGTACAATTTTTAACTGTCTCTACATAATTGAAATACATAAATGATTATGTACCTTAATATTATTTTATTTATAACTGTTTAAATATTGTTTACGAATACGATTTTTAACTTTTCATCTTTATTATATTCATCCATTCTATGAATCCTCTTATACGTAATAAAAATTGTTGTAAGTATTCGACATATTTTAATAATATAATTAGTTTTTATAGATGTCTCTATCCGAAGAGAAAAATAGAATTTTTAAATAAGGTTGAACTAAACGTAAATTTTATTAATCATTAAAAATGTTAAAACTGGAAAGAAATTTAACTGAAATCTACTATTTTTATAGTTTACGATATTTACACATGTCGATGCTGTGAATTTGATATTGTTGTACAATTATTGGATGTATCCTGTGAGGAGCGTATTCGTACATCGTCATAAAAATAATTAATTGCTTCTTCACTTTCTTGTCGTACCTATTATTTTTTGGATATTTGAAATATCATAAAATATCTTTTCAAAAAACGTGCTATAATAATTAAAATTAATCGAATTTGAATTTTCCTTGTGCTATAGAATAATTGTCGGCCTAAAAGTACAGCCAGCGCCGCACGCGGCTTCGGTCAACATTTCTGTCACTTTTAGTTTTGAGTGTCACCTGCCTGGTTGAAGCTATACATAAACCCCTTTTTTGCTTAGTTTGGATGGATGGCCACCCAAGCCTCAGAACAAATTCTCAGCCTCTTTTTGGTTTTCATAAATTTCTTCCTGTTATTAAAATTCCAAAATTTGAGCTATTAAAACCGTATCTACTTTTGGAATTCTCAAAATTCAACTTCGAATTGAAATTTTAGGTTGTTAAAATTGTGCATTTAAAACTAGAGATTAAAATTTTTTCAACATTTCGAACTGAACGATTAAAAAAAAAAATAATTCAACATGAAATTCGGCAATTAAATTCTCTGAATTTCTTCTATTTTGAATGTCCAACTTAAAAAATTGAAATCAGACAACTTCAAATCAGAAACATAGCATCTATAAAAAATGTGAAATTGGATTCCGTCGAAATTGAATAGTTTTATGCAATATTAAGTAGCATCTAGAGTTATTGGAAAAGTTCATTATCCGGTTTCACCAATTCATCGAGTCTGGTGGCCACCCTGGCAGTGTTAGTAAAAAGCTGTGCATAGCACAAAAACAAAACAAAAAAACTATTGTCAAGGAATGCGAATTAGTGACTAACAACAAAAGCTTCAGTAGCGTTTTTCCTTGAATTTGAATTCTGAATTATTTTTCCCTCTTTTTTCATCAATTTCTAACAAAATATATCCAGATTTGCGGTTTGAAATATTCATATTCAATCGCACTATTAATAAGCAATAATTGTTTTATAAATATGTTGTTTATAATAATATCCAATCATGATTTGCCCAATGAGAACCCACAATCCAAATTTGAGTTTAATAAGAAAAATGACTTGAAGGGTGTAATATATGATAAGAATCCTGTGTAATAAAATTTATGAATGTCTTTATATCGTTGTTTGAGGAAATCTTGATAACTTGTGAGATTTCAAAATATTTACCCAAATAAAGCAAAATGACAATGCAAGACGCAGCAATGCTATGACGCCAGGATCGGTTAGTTGCTCTTCACTGCTCCTGTTTTAAAATTCAAACACTCAAACTTAATGATCAAAAATTATCGCATCAAAATGGCCTTGATTGGAAATCTTTAATTTATGATATGCTTTCGTAGAAGATGAGCGAGTTATTCAAAAATCATTTGGAATTTATTTTATAATTAAAATATTCAAATAAAGTAGATTTTTGAAAGACTCGACGTCGAATTTTCAACAAATATTATTAATTAGCGCATGCTCTTTGGGACAAAAAATAAAAATAAATTCAAAGCACGACTTTTTAGAGCAAGTTATTGCTGTTTATTACGAACACATTATATTCTTCCAATATGAAATATCCTTTTAATTAGAATTACAAAAATATCGTAATGAAATATCTCTTTTTCAGTTTCCCTGCATTTCACAAGGTTTTATATTTTAGAACCTACCAGGTACAACTTCATCTGTTTTTTTTGTTTCTGTTTTTTCGATTTCTGCTTTTGCGAGGGTTTCGGCCACTTCCTTCTTCAATTCTGGCTGATCAGTCTATCAAAAAAATGAAATTAGAAAAAAGGAATAAAACTAACATCTCTCTTTCTAAATTCATCTCCTTACAATTAATTCTTTAATCCTTAGAAATGGAGAAAAATCTATTGATGACTACCAGCTGGAGATTTAGAATAGAATTAAAATTTTATCAAATATTTAATTGTAAATACAAATTATTATTACCTTAGGTGGTGTTTTTTCTCGTACAGGACTTGTGGCAAGAGTTGAAGAAATTTTCTTCCAGATATTTTCAAAACTGTCCCTGCCCAAATAATCGATTTGTCCTTGCTCCCAACTTAATTTTCTCATATTCTCTTCGAGAACTGCTTGTTCGTTGCTTCTGGGCTCACCCAACGTTAATTTTGCCAAAGCTCCTGCTAATCCAGCCTGAATAATAAATAATCACAAATATAGTATAATATATACGAAAAATATATTTGCGATATCTAATATCGAATATTTCAAACATGTTTACATTTTACATCTATAAAAAGCAGTTTTAAAACATTAAATTAATAACAAGATGTTCAAAGAGTTACAATTTTTTATTTCATACAGAGTTAATAACATTTAAAAATATTAGGCTGGTAAATTGTTTTAATTAGAAAAAAAATTATACTAATACTAGAAAAAGGATTAAAAGTTGGCTGTGACTATTTCACCCGTTTTCGGGATGGCAGCAAGCAGTGGTTTGTTGGGGACTTGGGGAAAGGGGATCATAGAACATTAGATAGTTTGTTCCAATTAACCACGAATTTTCCAGAAAATAGACGTTGCCTTAACATAATCTCTCTCTGATTCACTGCTTGCTGTGATCCCGAAAAACGGGAGAAATAGCTACACCGTTGAAAGTGACACATATAAACCTTCGAAATCAAAACTAAAACCCAAAACTGCAGCCGAAGCGTTTTGAAAGAATAATTTCAAGGATCACAGTCAGTTACCTATTTTCCCCTTTTTTTTGGTTACTTTTCCCCATTTTTCTCAAAAATCCTCTATAATCCCTGTATTTGATGAATCTGGACATTTTTCCTTTTTTCTTCCTTTCTTTAAGCGGAAAATTTTTTTGATGGAAACCTATAATATTGAGAAATGTTCACCATAACCTATACGTGTGCAGCTATGTGAGGAACCGCATCATTAAAACGTAGAGAGTTTAATGGAAATTCGATTTAAAACTCTTCCAATTTAAAGAAATTTACTGAAAAATTCTTGAAACTCGCAATTTGGGAGAGATTGGAAAGCTTCTGAATTGGGACTTTCGAACTTAGAAGCCTTCAAATTTGAAAACTTTTAAATTTGAATAAACTGCAGGGATCACTTCCTCCTTCTGAATGTTGGAAATCGCCTAAAACCCCTTCAAAGTAGAATTTGACCCAATTTCCCTCTTTTTCACAAATTTCCGGTTTATTTTCCAAGAATCATGAACAGATATTTGAGACATTTTCAAAAAAATGCTTTCTGATGACACCAATTTCACAAATTGTTTATTTCCTAAATTTGTTTCAAACAGAGGCACAAAATAAATGAATTTCCAACCTTACTCCCAACTGAAAACGATAAATTCTCCACCATAAGTAGAATACTTGAGATTTTTAACAACAAAAAAATGAATTTTTCAAACGAAAACACAAATCTTTAACCCAAAAAAAAAAAAAAATCTCTAAAAAATGTTCAATTTTTAACCAGATAACTGAATTTTCTACCAGAGTGTTGAATTTTCCACAAAATATTACAATTTTCAGCTAAAACAATGAATCTCCAACCAAAAACTGAATTTCTAACAGGATCAATATGATAGTTATTATTGGAACTGGAAAATATTCAAATTAACAACAAAACAGTAGAGTTTTAAATGAAATAGATAAATTCCAAACCATATGGTTTGATTGCGAATCAAGTAAACGAATTTTAATTTAAAAAAGACGAATTTTCAATGATATATCTAATAGTTGACATTACCAAAAAAAAAGTTTCAAGTCTTATTTATAATAAAATACATAGTGAAATTCAACCAAAAAGAACAATTTTTTACGAAACAGTTGAATTTTTAACACTAAACTGTTGCATTCTCAACCAAAAACGATCAATTTCCAACCGGAAATGGAATAAAAAGAACGGATTTCAAAAAAAAAATAATAGAATTTCCTATCAAAACAGTTCAGTTTCCAACCACAAAGACAAATTTCCTACCGAAAATAATGATTTTCTAACAAATTTGTTAATTTTCTAAAAAAGTAATGTAATTCGTAACCAATAAAGGTGAATCATCAATAAGAGGATTGAATTGTTCAACATGAAACATTTTCAAAGTCGAGGAAAAAAATTTAACCGAATGGTTCAATTTTCCATCGAAAATATTTATTTTCAACCCAGTAATGAAATTTTCAATAAAAAAAAGAAATTCCTAGTGAAAAATGTAAAAGTTGATATCATAACTGAGAAAAAATCAATTGAAAATAGAGAATATTAAGTTGAATTCATCCAAAAGATGAATTTCTAATGAAACAGTTGCATTCTCAACAAAAATAAAATCATTTTGAACCAAAAAGACGAATAAAAAAAAAATTGAACCTTCAACCTAAAAATATCAATTTTTGAAAAAAAATTTCATCTTCAACCAGATAATAAAGATTTAATAAAAAGAAAGAATTCAATGGTATAATACTAGACTTCTCAACCAAAAGAAGATGGATTTTCTTATTGAGTTCTATTAATTAATTTAACTGAATATTATGTGACTTGGTTTTATATATTCTTTATTTCAATCTCTTCTGAGCTATCATTTAAAAATGTGTTGAACATCTAAGAGCTTTCAACTGATGAAAATACAATAGACAAAAATGAGAATATCCAAGAAAACAAAGACAGAAAAAGTAAGTTTTTTGAATAGTCATTCTTGTGTGTTTTCGAATGTTTGATTCCTAGCCCACATACTTAGAAAAAAACATTCTAACAAATTGAAACAAGAGCATTTACCAATTTTGTCGTAGATCTTTTTTTCGATCTTCGATCTTTTCAATTTTTTTCCAATGTATTCTTATCAACAAATAGTGCAACATGATATAAAAATTTTTAAATAATAAATAAAATTTATCAATCCCATTTTCCCTTCCGAATCCCTTTCTTTAACCTAAAATTGGAATACTTGAACGCTGTGATCCCTGTAACTTACGTGGATGCAGTCCTGGAAAAAAAAATAGTCATAAACAAAACAAAAAAACACACATAATAATATTGCTCTCTCTTTATAATTTTTTCTCGGCTCAAGACTTCTTTTTTTCAAAAATAATAAAAAAATTAGTTTGATACGAGAAGGTCAGGAGGAATCAGGAAGAATTCATTTCTGGGGAACTAAAAGTTCCAGAATTTAAACTCCCAGTCTAACTTTTAAAAGTGAAAGATCAAACCCAGAAAACTTGTTTTCTCATCAATTTTTGGACAGATAGGAAAAATATTGAGAGCCTCTTACTTACATCTGTACTCTTGAGGTGCTTCGTTCTCTGTTCAGATTTCGATGCTACTTTTTTTGGAATAATATGGGATTCAATAGGAAATTGGGATCTTAATCTGTGTGGTTTAGTCTGTTTGTCAGTCTGTCTATCTTCTTTTGAATCTTGCTGCCTATCTCGTTTATTCTGCAATGCAGTCTTATCTTTAGATACAGAATTTTTCAAAATTCCTCTAGGAGGAACTCTTTGAGATTGACTAGAACTCTGATCATTTTTGGGTAAAGTCTGATACACCTGAGAATATTGATTTTGATCCTGGGATTCAGATTCCTCACTATGAGAATTAGAATGATGTTCTTGAAATTCTGATTGAATATTTTGAGATAAATGATCTCCTTCTTGATGAGACTGAAATACTTGATGAATCTGAGATTCTTCTAGTCTAGTTTTGTAATCTTTTTGTTCATAAATCTCATGAAAATTTGTCTTACTCTCTTCTTTTTCTTGATAGTTCACCTGGTGGATTTCACACTGAGAAAAGTCTCTACTCTCCTTTTGCTCCTGATGATAATGCCCTATTTTATTATCCCTGTCACTCCAGAATTGGAAATCATCTCTAAAATACCTGTCGGATTCCTGAATCTGAGGAGGTTCCTGAAAATTGGAGTTTTCCTCGAATTTCTTCAAGGAACTTTCTGGTTCTGAATCCTCTGGATTTTCTTGTGTAATTTGTTGAATATCTCTTAAAAAAGGATCTAACTGTGGAGAATACGTTTCCCAGGGGTCTTTAAATTCCGAAAAGTCAACTTCGTAAAGTCCAAAGTCACTGTAGGTTTCATTAAGGATACTGGGAATTTGGAAAGAGGACAAAATATTGTGCCAAGGTGGAGCCAAAGAGCTGGTGGCCTTTGCAAGCATCATGCGAAAACAGAAAAATGCACACTCAATACGTTAGTGACAAACTAGAGTTGCAGTGTCCATTTTTTAGAAGCTCATGAATTCAAAAATTGATTTTAGAAGTAAAATAGATATTTTCAGAGCCCTTTTTTCGAAAGCTCATGGATTTTTAAAATTAATTTTAGAAGTCAACTTGAGAAACATAATATACTGGAAGTTGAATTTTTTGGGTCAGAAAAACTTAGAGCGATAAGAGAATATACGTTTTTAAATTGGCCGTGCAATTTTCATGTAGCTTACTCCAGCCAATAGAAATGGAAAAAGTTACATGCAAGGAAACAACAAAAAATAGACACTGACGAGAAACTTAAGAAGAATGTGTGCCAATGAAGTTAAATCAAAAGCTGTATTAATGCTTGAAACCTGAGCCCTCTGAATTAGTTGAAAATTGAAATGGTGTAAGCTACAAATTCTGTATTAATATATTAGATACAATCATCATTGATTGATAAGACGTGTTAATAAAATAGAATTGTTAACACTTTTATCAAAAACTGAGGACATGAATACAGCTCTTAATTTTGATTTGGAACTGTGAAGACTTGGGAAGTATACTTTGAACCACTAACAACTCCAAAAGGTTCAATTTGAAACTACTTTTCTAAATACGGAAATAAATTTATCGATTCATAAATATAGGGTTCAATGTATATTTATAATTTACGGTTATTATGTGATTAAAAGATCAAAAATGAGGCAAAAGCTTTCTAAGTACATTAAAAAAATACAAAGTACCGGTTTCATTTTTTTATAAATTCAGGGTGTCTAGTTGAAATAACTTGTAAATTCAATAAGTTTTCGATTCGAAATGAAAGGAACCGAAAATTAATACGAATACAGGGTGGCGATTCGGTGGAAGATTTCAAATTCCCGGTCATTTCCCGGTTTCTCCCGGTCAAGTTTTTCAACTTTCCCGGTCAACTAGAAGCAACATATTTATATTTGTCGTAAAACGCTAAAATTTATTTTCATTTAAATCTAAACAGCCTTTAATACAACAGATCAAACATGGCAAAATAAATAAATTCTAAAAAGAATGCTTTAATTTCCAACGAAAAATGTCATTTTTTTACAAAAATTAGAACAGTCAAGCTTTCAATTGAAAGAATCAATTCACGATAACAAGAAAAAAACAACAGACTTCCAATAAAATAGTTAATTTTTCAATCAATGTGATGAATTAATACATAGAAGAATCATTTTCTAAGAACAAATATGATGCTTCAATGAAATATTCGGTTTTCAATTCGAAAAATGTTTTTTTTCGACCAAAAATGGAACAGTAACATTTTCAGTTTAAAAACAAAACTTTAAAACAAACATAAGTGTTTTATACTTGAAGGAAGAATCTTTAACTAAAGGAGTTAAGTTTTCAAACATATAAATGAACTTTTACTGAAAAGACGAATCGTCAACGAAAATTTTATTCCTCAAATTTTAAATTGAAAAAAATGGATGTTTAACTAAACAAATAGATTTTCAACTGAAACTGTGGAATTTTCAATTGGAATAAGTCGAATTTTCAGTTGAAAAAAAATTCTCATAACAAGAAAAAACTAACTTTCAAACAAATTATTACATTTTTACATA
This sequence comes from Neuroterus valhalla, assembly GCA_011762715.2. Lineage (NCBI taxonomy): Eukaryota > Metazoa > Arthropoda > Insecta > Hymenoptera > Cynipidae > Neuroterus > Neuroterus valhalla. Next base: position 14,715 of record WSXT02236772.1, read on the forward strand.
AAATGATGAAGAATCAAACGAAATTGCAAATGTTCAACTGAAGTAGTTGCATTTAAAACCAGAAAGACGAATTTTTATCTGCAATGATGAACATTTAACTAGAATAGTTCAATTTTTGACAGAATGTTAATTTTCAACCAAAAAATATAATTTTTCAACAGAATGGTTGAAATTTGAACCACAAAAATAAAAATTTTCAAACGAAAATGGAATAGGGACATTTTTTTCTTGAAAAATTAATTTTAAACTAAGCATCAGAGTTTTCAACTAGATGCATGTTCGACTAGAATGAAAACTGTTTGACTGCATAACTTGAATTGTTAACCGTAAAGAATAAATAGAAAGAATCATTTTCTAAGAAAAAAGATAATGTGTTAACAAAATAGTCGAATTTTAAAGTAAAAAATAATTATTTTCAACCGAAAATGGAACAGTAACATTTTTAGTTCGAAAAAAAACAATTATTAACCAAGCATTGGCCTTTTATACTAAAAAAAATCTTCAACCAAAGGAGTTGAGTTTTCAAACAGATAAATAACTTTTACTGGAAAAATTATTAAACGAAAATTTGATTACTCATATTTTGAATTGAGAAGAAAAAATGTTTAACTAAAAAAATAGATTTTTAAAGGAAACTTTGGAATTTTCAATTGGGATGAGTTAAATTTTTAGTTGAAAAAAATTACTTATAACAAAAAAAAAACAACTTTGAACAGAAAAAACTATCTCTCAACAAACAAACAAAAACTAACTGTCAAACAAATGATTACATTGATACACAAAATTATGAAGATTCAAATGAAACTGTAAATGTTCAACTGAAGTAGTTGAATTTTAAACCAGAAAGATGAATGTTTAACTGGAATGATGAACATTCAACATTTAACATTTAATTGGCAAAACATTAATTTTCAACCAGAAAATACCATTTTCAAACAAAAAATACTATTTTTCAACAGAGTGGTTGAGATTCGAACCATTATAATAAAAATATTATATATTTTTAATATTTATTGTATTAAAACTATTATTTATTGTCACTATTTTCATATTCTTAAGAATTCTTCTCTATAAATATTTTCTGACATTCCCTGTCCCAATTAAGATAAATGAGGAAAAGCAAATGAAACGTGATAAATACATTTTTTTGAAAAAATGGAGGTA
>WSXT02236783.1:0-15878 GCA_011762715.2 Neuroterus valhalla
GGAGGGGGGGGGGATGGGGGCGAAATTTGTATGAAAATTTTAAAATTCAAAATTCATTCCAATTTTTCAAATATCATGAAATTCCTTGGAATTTCTTAGAATTACATAAAATCTTTGGCACCTTTGGGAATCCTCTTGAATTTAATTTTTTTTTCAAATATTTCCTATAGCTCTTTAGAAATCTTCTGGGAAAATTGGAAAATCAACAGCGTTTCTTGAAATCCCTTGGATTTTTTCAGAAATTCTTTGCAATTCAAGAAATGAAAAATCTACCAAAAATAAATTATTTTCATTACTTTATATCTCCTAAAACTGTTCGTTCTTTTCTTTTCAAAATTCCTTTGAAATCCTTTAAAATACAATCAAATTTTCAAAATTTCATGGATTTTCTTGAAATTCTTCAGAATAACATAAAATCTTTGTCACCGTTAAGAATCTCCCTGCATTCAATTTTATTTCAATTATTTCCCATAGCTCTTTAGAAATCTTCTGGAATATTTGGAAAAATAAAAAAACTTTTTCAAATCCGTTGACTTTTCCAACAGGTAATTTCTTGAGTATCGTTTTCTTGAAATGCCTTGGAATATCTCGAGATTCTACGCAATCCCTTGGAATTTTTCGAAAATTCTTCGCAATTTAAAAAATGAAATTAATTAATGAAAAATACTTTTTTTTTATTTCTCCAATTCTCTTAAAACTGCTCTGTTCTTTTTGTTTCGAAATCCATTAAAATACAATCAAATTTTCAAAATTTCATGGATTTTCTTGAAATTCTTCAGAATAACATAAAATCTTTGTCACCGTTAAGAATCTCCCTGCATTCAATTTTATTTCAATTATTTCCCATAGCTCTTTAGAAATCTTCTGGAATATTTGGAAAAATAAAAAAACTTTTTCAAATCCGTTGACTTTTCCAACAGGTAATTTCTTGAGTATCGTTTTCTTGAAATGCCTTGGAATATCTCGAGATTCTACGCAATCCCTTGGAATTTTTCGAAAATTCTTCGCAATTTAAAAAATGAAATTAATTAACAAAAAATACTTTTTTTTTTATTTTTCCAATTTTCCTAAAACTGCTCTGTTCTTTTTGTTTCGAAATCCTTCAAAATCCAATCAAATTATCAAAATTTCATGAAATTCCTGGAAATTCCTCAGAATCACCTAAAATCTTTGGCACCGTTAGGAAACCTCCTGAATCCAATTTTATTTTAATTATTTCCCATAGCTCTTTAGAAATCATCTGGAAAATTCTAAAGACCAACAACATTTTTCGAAATCCCTTAAATTTTTCAAAATATAATTTCTAAAATATAGTTCTCTTGAAATGCCTTGGAATCTCTCGAGATTCTTGTCAATCCCTTTGATTTTTTCAAAAATTCTTCGCAATTCTAAGAATGGAAGGAATTCACCAAAAAAATTTTTTTTTCATTTGTCCATGTCTCCTAAAACTGTTCTTTTCTTTTCTGTTCAAAATCCTTTAGAAATCCTTCAAAATCCGATAAAAACTATCCGAATTCCATGAAATTTCTCGAAATTCCTCAGAATCACGTAAAATATTTGGCACCGTTAGGAATACTCCTAAATTTCATTTAATATAATTATTCCCGAAGCTCTTTAGAAATATTCTGGAATATTTGGAAAACCAACAACATTTTTTAAAATTCTTTGGCACCGTAAGGAATCCTAAACTTGATTTTATATCAATTTTTTCCCGAAGCTTTTTAGAAATCTTCCTATATATTTGGAAAACAAACAAAATTTTTTGCAATCATTTGGAATTTTTCAAAATCTTACAAAATCGGTTGAAATATTTCTTAATATTTTAAAAATTGATGGAATTTTTGCAAATTATTTGGAATATCTGAAAATCCCATAAAATCCTCCCGAAAGCCCTAAAATGATTTTATTTAATCCTATAATGATTTTTGCATACTCAAAAAAAATTATAGGAAATATTTTATAAACTTACACTGAATTTCCTATAATATTTTTTAAAATTATATATATATATATACAAAAAATAGTTTCGAAATGGCCATTTTACAAAATATATTTTATATCATCGAAGCATGAAACAGTTCTATTTCATTTTTATCCCTTTTCACAGCTTTGGAAAAAATGGTAATCATCTAATTAAGGAACCCCATAAAAAGTGACAGTCATTAACATTAATAAATAAAATTAAAGTTCCTGGTCTGTTATTTGTTGGGTCCAAATGAGCAGTAAATATTGTGTTACGACAGACTCATCCCAAACGAAAAAAAAAAACCATCCCTCATCAAAATATAGCAATTGAGTCTTCGGGGTTGATGGAAGGTATTGAGGGGTGACGAAGTAAAGGGATGAGTGGAGAATGAAATTATAACCGGAAATGATCACTGGTAACGTCCGCCGGAAATGACGTAGCAGCGCCCGTTCATCCCCCATAAAACGGAAGTTGGAACCCCGTTACACGAGCACGGGCTTACCCTAGAGATAATGATTTTAAAAAATAGACACACTCAGGCCAATTTAATAAATTACTGAATTATCGATAGACAGGTACTTTGCTCATTAAAATTATGGTTTCCCATTTCGTTATAAGTGACTTTTAGTTATTACCAGTGAAAGTGAGGGAAATAACTAGTTTTTTCTTGTTTATTTATAATGTGTCTCCTTCAGGTTTAAGTACCGTTCCTTTACATTTTTATCACATTCTTTTTAGAGCGCTTGTTTCCCCTCTTACCTTTCCTTCACACTCATTCTTTCCATTCTCCCTACCCTAAAGTCTCTTAATCTTCTTTTTTACTCCTCTACCTTTTTTACTTCCGACATTTATCCTTCTCTTAGTCTCTATTTCACTAAAATTTCCTTGACAATATTTTGCTATCCTTTTTTCCTCTCATACAACCATCTTAGAAATGCTCTCTACCTCACAATTCTGCATTTTGTTTCTCCAACTCCTCTAACTTTTTCGTCCTCATTCATCTACTCATTCTAAGAACCCCCTCCCCTAGATCTCTTTTCCTTTTCATCTCTTATTTCATCTCTGGATCTCTTATTCCTTGTCTCAAAATTTTAAAAATATCCTTCCGTCTCTTCCTTTTCTCTGATACAATTATTCTATATATGCTCTTTTTCCAACACTCAATCATCCTTCTCCGCCAACTCGTCTAGCTTTTTCTACCTCCTCCATCTATTCTCTTCCAGCCCCCCCCCCCCCCTCTTCCAAAACTTTATCATCATTCTCTTGTTATCCAACCTTCTTCTCTCTTCCTTTAATATAACTATCTCATAAATGCTTTGTCTCCCACAGTCCCTTATTAATTACCTCCAATTACCCTAGCCTTTGTATACCTCCTTCATCTATTCCCCTCTCAGTCCCTACAACCCTGAAATTTCTTCAACATTCTTTTTCATTCCTCTCATGCAAACATCCCATGAAGTGCTCTTCCCCACCATTCCTCATCCTTCTTCTTCAAGTCTTCCAGCTTTTTTCACCTCCTTTAATCACTATTCTTCCACCTCTTCCTCTCCCGAAACTTTCTCAATATTCTCTTATTATCCAACCTTCTTCTCCCCTTCTTTTATGCAACTATCTCATAAGTGCTCTTTCTCGCACAGTCCCTTATTTACTTCCTCTAACTACCCTAGACTCTGTTTACCTCCTTCATCCATTCCTCTCTCAGTCCCTACAACCCTGAAATTTCTCCAACATTCTTTTTCTATTCTGTCATCTCCTCCTTTCCTCTCATGCAACCAACCCATGAAGTGCTCTTCCCCACCACCCCTCATCCTTCTTCTTCAACTCGTCTAGCTTTTTCTGCCTCCTCCATCCTTTCTCTTCCAGTCCCTCCTCTTCAAAAACTTTCTCGACATTCTCTTGTTATCCAACCTTCTGCTCTCTTCCTTTTATATAACTGTCTCATAAATGCTTTGTCTCCCACAGTCCCTTATGAAATACCTCCAATTACCCTAGACTTTGTATACGTCCTTCATCTATTCCCCTCTCAGTCCCTACAACCCTGGAATTTCTTCAACATTCTTCTTCTTTCCTCTCATGCAACCATCCCATGAAGTGCTCTTTCCCACTATCCCTCATCCTTCTTCTTCAACTCGTCCAGCTTTTTCTACCCCCTCTAATCACTATTCTTTCAGCTCTCCCTCTCCCGAAACTTTCTCAATATTCTCTTATTATCCAACCTTCTTCTCCCTTTCTTTTATGCAACTATCTCATAAATGCTCATTCTCGCACAATTCCTTATTTACTTCCTCTAACTACCCTAGACTCTGTATACCTCCTTCATCCATCCATTATTTTTATATCTTCTCTTTTCCTCTTCTCATGTAATCTCTCCTCCTTTTTCTCTATAAAACCAGCCAATGCATGCTTTCTCCCCCACAGTCCCTTATTATTAAACAGTGACTCCTCTAGCTTTTTTTAACTTTTGTATCCATTTTCCTTTCAGTTCCTTTTCTCTTAAATTTTTTAAAATACAAAACCACCTTATGCATGCTATCTTCCACCCACTATCACTTATTCGTCTTTCTTCTTTGAGTCATCTACCTCCGCCTACCTTCTCAATCTACTCGTCACCCTTCCCCCTCTCTCCTTAAACTTTCTTAACATTTTTCTGATATCTTTTGATATCGTTCTGATATTCCCCGTTTCTGCTAGCTTTCTCAACTCCTTTTGTCCATCCTTTTCCAGAATTTTCTTAGCATTTTCTTCCTATCCACTTCTCTTTTCTTCTCATACAACTACCTCGTGAATACTCCCTCCCCCATAATCCCTCATTCATATTCTTCAAATCTTCTAGTCTCTTCTAACTCCTTTATCGACTGACTTCACAGTCCATCCTCCACTAAAATGTCCTTAACATTCTCTTTTATCCTCTCCTCTCAGCTTTCTTCCCCTTAGGACAATCCCATAAATGCTCTTTCCCTGTCCTTTCTCCCTTGAAATTTTCTCAACATTTTTTTGATATCCTCCACTTCTCTTCCTTACCTCTCAGAAAACTATTCTATACATGCCCCCTCCACTACGATCCCTTATTCTTCTCCTTCAATTCACCCCCTATAATCCCTTATTCATTTTCTCCAACTCTTCTATCACCTTTACTTCCTTCATCCACTCACGTCACTAGTCCATCCTCTACTAGAATTTCCTCAACATTTTCATGCTATCCTCTCTTCTTTTTACCTCAGACGACCATCCCATGAATGCTCTCCCCCCATACCCCCTCATTAATTTTCTTCAAATCCTTAAGCTTCCTATGACTCTTTTATCCATCATCACTACCATCTTCTGATGTCCTCGTTTTTCCGCCTTTCCTCTAATGGAACCATTTTATGCATGCTCTTTCCCCTACAATTCCTTATTCTGCTTCTTCAACTACTACCGTTTTTCTACTTCCTTCATTTATTCTTCTCTTAGCCCCTTCTCCCCTGGAATCATATCAGCTCCTTGTCCATCCTCCCTTCTGCTCCTTCCCTTTCATGTAACCATTCCATACATGTTCTCACTCCCATAATTCTTAATTTTCCTCCTTCTCCTCCAACTCCTCCACCTTTTTCTAGCTTCATTATCAATTCAATTCTTACTGCTCTCCTTTTTCCTCTTTTCCCCTTATACAATCATCTGATACGCGCTTTCTCCCTTACAATTACTGATACTCTTTTTTCACTTTCCTAGCTTCTTCAAACCCCTTCATTCACTCTCCATCCTGTCCCTCCTCCCCTTAAATTCTCTCGAAACTCACTGGTTATTCTAGCACATCATTTGTCCTTCTCATACAACCATCTGATACACGCTTTTTCCTTCACAATCTCTCCTTCTTTTCCTATTATCTCCCAGCCTTTTTTACCTTAATATATATTTTACTCGTAGTTGCTTCTCTTAATTTCCTAACATTCTCTTCATATCCTCTGCTCTCCTTCTTTCCTTTGAAACTACCATCCAATACATGGTCTTTCTCCTATAATACCTCATTTTAATACATAACTCCTCTAGATTTGTCTTATCTCTTTATTTACTTTTATCCCAGTCCATCCTTACATAAAATTTTGTTTCAGTTATTTTGCTATTCTTCTCTTTCTTATTTCTTTTTTAGACAACCGACCCACATTTCCCCCCCCCCCCCCCCGAACTCCTACACATTCTTTTATTATTTTTTATTAACTTTTCTTGCTCTTTCTACCTCCTTTATCTGCTCTCATCCATTTTCCCCGTTCTCTTGAATTTCCTTAATGTTCTTTTACTGTAATTCCCTCTCCTTTTTTCCTCCTACACTTATATACCATACATTCTCTCTCTGCTGCAATCTCTCATACTCATTTTTTGACTTCTCTAGCTTTATATACCTTTTATATCCACTCTTATTCTAATCCCTCAACTCCTTCAATTTTTTTGGAATTTTAGTGCTATCCTTCCATTTCCTTTTCCACTCCCATACAACTATCCCTTGTTGCTTCCATGTCTTCACCACCCATCCACATACGTTACATTTTTTTTCCTTGTCCTTCTCTCAATTGCTCTAACCACTCCATTTTCCAATCTTCATCTAACTATTCTTTTCCTTTTTTTCCATCATTTTTCTAGATACTTCGGAAATCATCCTTTTTTCGTCACCTTATACCATATATTGTATCTTCCTTCATCTTTCTCTCTTACTTTCCTTCTCTTTTTTCGAATTTCTCACAGTATATATTCCCTTCTACACCGATCCCTTAGTTCCTGGAAAACTCTCTTTTTTCTTCTTCTTTTCGCGTCAACTTTTCTATCCTTTTTCCTGTTTCGCCCATCTTTTTGTAACACTTTCCCGCTAAGTCTCTCTTTATTTCCCCCTTTTTTTCTCTTAGATTTTCCACCACCTCTCTATAGAGTCATTCTTATAAACAAGTAACGGAACGGTTCTGAATTCAACCATTCAGTTGAAACTTCCTTCTTTTTGGGTTGTAAATTTAACTATTTTGTAAAAAATCAATTTTCTTGTTGAAAACTCAAATTTGCAGATTAAAAAATCCATTTTCTGTAAAAATTTTGCCTATTCGACTTCTTGAATAATTTATATCTCTTTACCGAAATTTTCACTTTTTTGTTAAAACTTACTTTTTTAGTTGGATCCAACTTATTTTTATTAGAAAGAGAAACCTTTTATGTAACAATATTGATTATTACATTTTCAATTATAAATTTACTTTTATTGCAAGAAGGTTGAATACTTTTATTTTTTTGCAAAGATTGAATTATTTGGATAAATATTCACTTTTTATAAAAAAACCTTTTTTTTTCACTGTGATTCAATTATGAATTGAATATCATTTTAGATGGAAAATGATCTATTCGCTTGAGAATTCAACTACTTATTGTTGAGAATTCATATTTTTTGGTTAAAAAAAAGTTATCCTGTTAAACCATTAATAATTTTTTCGGATTGCAAATTAAACTTCCGCAAAAAAGAAATAGATATCGAGTTGATATGTTGAGAAAAGCTTTAGAAAACAATAAACTACGTTTGTATACAACGTTTGGTTCAAAATTTTTTAAAAAATTCGCAAAAAAATTTTTTTTTCTTGAAATTTTGAACAAAATGTTGTACACAAACGTAGTTTATTGTTTTCCAAGGCGTTTCTCAAAATATCAACTCGATATCTTTTTCGGTGTAGACGTGAGGTGTTTGCAAAAAAAAAGATGTCGGTAAGGTAGGAATCGGGTAAGTTCAACATGGCCTTGACTGAGAAGTCCACTCTTTAGTTGTAAATTATCTCTTTGGTTGAACTTAACTGTTTCTGATTCAATATAAAAATATTCTCTGTACAAAATACCTACTATGGGAGAATTTCTTTTTTTTTTTCGTTAAAATATAATTTTTAATTGAAAATTTGAATATTCAGTTTTTCTAAATTAAGTATTTTTAATCTGTTTTCTAATCAAATTAAAATACTTTTTGATTGAATTAGATTTATGTTCGGAATATTGTTTGTTTGGACATTATTCTTCTTTGGTTGAATATTAATCTTTTTAGATTGAAATCAAACTATATTTTTTAAACTTCCTTTTTTTTGTTCGAGTTCAACTGTTTTTGATTTGAAAAATTAAATTTTTTTATTGACAAAAACTATTGCATTCTAATTTGAGGATTGATCTTTTTTGGTTGAATTTGGGTTTGTTCTATTGAAACATTATCTTTTCGGGTTTGAAATTGAACTATTTGTTTGAAAATTAACGTTTTTGTGAAGCACTGTCATTAAAAACTTAACTTAAAAAAAAAAAATTGGTGCAACATTTATCTTTGATAAAAAAAGATGAATATTTGATTTTCTGTAGAATATCTAACTATGGATTTGGACATTTATCTTTCTTAGATGAAATTTCAACTATTTGATTTAAAATCCGTGTGTTTCGAAATTCCCTTTTCTTCGTTGAAAATTGATTATATTGTTCTAAAATTGATGATATTTAGTTGCATGTTTAACAAATTTGTCCAAAGAATAACCCTCATGCTATAAAATAATTCTTTTAGTTATTGATTTATCATTAGAGTTGAGAATTTATCTCTTTGCTTAAAAATTTACCTATTTTTCTGAAAATTCTATCCTCAGTTAAAAAATACATTTTTTTAGCTGAAAATTGAACTATTCTATTTTCGTTTGGAAATTTATCTATTTCCGGTTTCAAAATCAACTTTGGGTCCAAAAATGTGTCCTTTTCGAATAATTTGGTGTATTTTTAAAAATAAAAAGGGACATAGGCAGTCCATATAGAAAAGACCTTCTGTTTCAGGTATAAATAGCAAATGTATTTAATTAAATATTTCATAAAAAATATTATACAAAAAATAGTATCTTACAACTAATGAATTATCTCTCTAATTAAGGCACTATGTACAATTTGATCAAAATCTTGATCATGGATGATAAATCAACGAAAAATCGTTGTACTTCAAGGCATCAACAATCACTTTTCAATAATTAAATAAAATCGAAGCCTTACGTTTCGTATACTTATATATAGGAACAAATTTTTTAGCACTTCAACGACAATTATATGATTTAATCTCTTGTGAATCAAAATTGGATTTTTACATAATTTTTTATCTTGAGATTGTCGTTGAAATGGTAAAAATCTCTTGAAAAACACATTTTCTCTTAAAAACTAACTTTTACACAAAAAGAATTTACATTTCCCAATTTTAGGATGAACGTCAGAAATTTGATAGACTTTTTACAATTTACAAATAGCGCAGAAAATACATATAATCTTAAATTAAAATCTCGTAAATTAATTCAGATTTACAGTCAATTAAAAAGTATTATTTACAACAATTCTTTCGCTTTTTATTGCTTTTTCTGAAACTGTGTCGATTGAAAAATGTGAGTTTCGGAGAAATTAATATCAAAGATCTTATTTTAGCTTGACATGAATTGTTAATTACATTTTTCATTGAAACTTTGTTGAAACTTTGCCAAAAAGGCTCGTCCTTAATTCCAGAAACAATTTTCGATATAAATAGAAAAATAGAGGCAAGAGTTACCAAGTCTCCAAAAAATCGAAATTACATTTTGCTTTGAGCAAACCTTTAAAACATTCTTTTCAAAATATATTAATAACACTTGCTAGATTAAATATAAAATTTCGAAGAAATAGATTTTTATCCAGAAAATGTGTTTATTTCTGGATCTAAATTAATTTCTAATTTTGAATAATGCCCTTTCACTCTATTCGACATTTCAAAACAGACTAGGTTATAAATATCTTGTCAAAAGTTTATTATCATTTCCACACAGCAAACATATCTTTGGAAAATATACAAAATATTATTTTCAAGAAGTGTGGAAATTGTGGCCTCAAGAACCAATTTTCTAAGGCACTCAAAGACACTTTGGATTTGCTTATATTTATTAATCACTATCGATTGGGCGGTTTCGAGTCCTTCCAAGTTTCAGATAATGAAAGACTGAAATTTTAATACATAAAGGTTTATTGCATTTTTGTCTAAATGAATGAAAAATATTTTCTTCATTATTTTCGAGAAGTCAAATAAATAAGGAATTGTTGACTTCAGTCTTGGCATTTCTTTCGCTTCATGAAGACTTGAAATACTGGTTGATTGTTTATAAAAAATTGCGGATAAAAATAATCCTTGTTCCTCCACAATATGATTGTTCTCTTTTCTGTGGTTAGTTTCCTTCTCTTGAAATGTCTTCCGAGTCCTAAATCTGAAATGAAAAAAACTTCATTAGTTTAATCTTTAAAAAACATCGTCTATTCAAGAATTTTTTTTTATCTGGAGAATAAATTTTCCAACTGGAAATTCTACTTTGATTTTAGTTTAATAATAAAAAAGCTGAATTTTCAGTCAAGGGATAAATTTTCAATTAGAAGGTTGAAGTTTTAACCAGAAAAACTGAACTTACAAAAAAAGTCGAATTCAAACCTTAGGTTTAAATTTTCTATCGAAATAGTTGAAAGTTCGATTGAAAAATACGAGTTTTCAACAAAATTATTGAATTTGTAACTCGAAAATATTATTTAGATAGAAAAGTTGGTTTTCAACCAAAGAATTGCATTTTTCTATAAAATTTTCAAGTTTTTCAATTCATGAGACGAATTTCCAAACAAACAATGGAGTTTTTGAGCAATCGGAATTTTTTTTGGAATATGACTTTTCAACACAAAAGACAAACTTTTTACATAACAATGGAGTTTTTAAACAAAATAATTCTTTTTTTGATTAGGACTTCCCAATTTTAAATAAAAAGGTAATTTTTTACCAAATATTTGAATTTCTACCAAGGTTTCTCAGTTCTTCGATTTGAAACACAAATTTACAACAATATAGTGGAGTTATCATCGAAAAATATTCATTTTTTTTCTAAAGATGGTTGAATTTTCATTAAAAAACGGTAAAATTTTGACCAGGAATAAAAAAACCAAATTTTTAGTCAAAGAATTCATTTGATTCAAGAAAAAGAAATTTTCAATAAAACTAGTGAATTTTTCAATCAAAAAGATGAATTTGCAATTGAAAAGAATAATTTCTAAATAAACTGATCGAATATAACGCAATAATGAATTCTTCAAACAAAAAATACCATTTTTAACCTGAAAAGATGAATCCCTTTAACTATAAATATTTTTATATGTAACCAGAGAGACAAATTTTTGACTAAAATTATGACTTTTCATATGGAATAGAATAATTATAAGTTCGAAAATGTAATAATTACCCGAAAAAAGTTTATATTTATTAAAAATAGAAATTTTTCCTCCTAAAAATATTCTATAGCTTCTTGAAAATTTTGGATTTTATACCAGGAGAAAAATTGGAATCTTCCAATATTCACCAAGAAAGAATAATTATTTACTAAATGGTTCAATGTTTCACCATAAAAATGAATTTCCTACTAAGGAGGATAATGTTTTACCAAAAAGACAAATTTTGAACAAAATAAATTATTACGATTGATATTGTTCAATTTTGAAGCCAAGAAAGCAATTCTCTACCAAAGACATTATTTTTCAACCCAAAAATATTATTTTTAAGAAAAAAGGCAATTTAAAAAAGATATTTTATCTTTCGGATAATTAGTTCAATTTTTATCCAACTAGTTGAATTTTCAAAATGAAAGATAAATTCTCAACCAATTACTTTGATTCTCAACTAAATACTTTAATTTTCAACCAAGAAAATTATTTTTCTACTGAAAAGAAGAATGATATTCTACCGAAAATACGAATTTTTAATGAAATAAATCATTTCCATGAATAATTGTTTAATTTCGAAGTCAAGAAGACTTATTATCTACAAAACTTGAATTTCCAACCAAAAAATATTATTTCCCAACGAGAGAGTTCATTTTTCTATCGAATAGTTCATCTTTTGAACAAATAGTTTAATTTCTAATTTTCATACCCTCGAAGAATAAATTTTCACTAAAAAATGGAATAATTAAATTTTGAACATATAGGGGAATATTACAAAAAATTGTATTTTTAATAAAGTAGTTCAACTTCCAACTGAGTGATGGAATTTTCTACCAAAAAGACAAATTTTTAACAAAATAATCTTTTATCATCGATATTGTTCAATGTTGAAGCCAAAAAGACCTGCAAAAGAAGATCTACAAATGAGCTGATTTTTCAACCAAAATATTTTTTTCAAGAAAAGAGGTAATTTTTCGATCAAATGGGTAATCTCTTGAACAAATAGTTGTATTTCTCATTTTCTCACCCTTTAGGACTACAAAGGAATAATTTTTCACTAAAAAATGGCATAATCAAATTTTTACAAAAGGGGGAAATATTACAGAAAATTGAACTAAACAGTTTCGCTTCCAACCCAAAAAAAGTGTTTTCTATCAAGAAGAATAATATTCAACCAAAAAGGGCGAATTTTCGACAAAATACATCAATTTAAAAAAAACTGTCAAATTTTACAATGTTCCATTTACGCAAATACATAATTTGATCTGTTCATTGAGGTTTTTTATTCTAAAGTTCAAATTACAAGCAAAAAGTGAATGGAATTCCCAAAAAACTCGTTAAACCTACAATCAAAATACATTATTCACCAACCAAACAGTTGCATTTTTAGCCAAGAGATGAAAATCAACCAAAAAGATTCACTTTTAACAAAAAAGTGGAATTTTTGACAAAATGAATGACTTTTCAAAATTTATATTTTCCCATATTAATTTGTGACTGTGATTCAAATAGTTAGAGTTAGATTATCAGTTTAAAAATTTAGTTCTCAATGAAAAATACTAATTAATAACCGAAAGGATGAATTCTGAACAAAACATGTAATAGTTAATATTTCAACGCAGGAAGATTAAATTTACTCTCTAAATCTGAAATAGGGAAAATTTCACTATTTGAATTAGTAAAAGCTTTTTCACTATTGAAATAGTGAAATCGCTTTCTTGCACCATTTCAATTAGTGAAATTCACTATTGTCATAGTGCGATTTTTACTAGCACTTAATTAGTCAAAAATGACTAATTCAAATAGTGAAACTGAAATGAAGGAAGAATATAACCTCAATTCCTTATTTTCGATCAAACAAATGTGAAATATACTTATAAGCTAATTATGTAACTATAATATTTGATAGTAGCTCGTGTCATAAATTAATTTTCAAAAATAATAATTCTTCAAAATATTATTTGGCTGAAATGTAGAAATTATTCGTTTTTTTTAGTCATGCATAATTATGTGAGAATATCATTTATTGAACTGACCAATCAAATCACCCATTCTAAGAAGTTAGTACAGATAATATATTTTTGAATTGCCAGAATAGATTTTAAATTTATTTTCAATAAAAACGCATCAACGCGTTTCGAAATATTTTTCTGTTCCTTCTCAAGATGCGAAAATTACAAAAATGTTCGAAGATTTAAAGGGACGACTGAAATATCAAGAAGAATTAAACTCTCGACATTGTGAAATTCCAAATTCAAAAATTCCCGTATGATGAAATTCCTGCGTAATTATAAAATTGCCGACATTATTTCTTGAATTAAAAATAACAATCAGTGTACAAAAATTTTATTCAAAAGATAAATTTAAACACGCGTGCTAATAAACTGCAGGATATAACTCAGCACTGATTAATCTCTACGTTCTTTTTTAATTAAAAAAAATATATTCAAAATTTGGATTCGTAAACATTTTTCATAATTTTGAAAGATTTTTCTAATTACTATGCACATTTTCGCACAAAATTGTCCATCCAGAAAATTGCGAGAAAGATTCGAAATGAGTTGCAATTAATAAATATGATTGATTGAAATAATATTTCATTGATTATTATTTTTATCCAGACCTGTGACTAGCGAATCCACAGTTTAAATTAGCGAAATCCACTATTTGAATTAGTGGTAACCACTTTCTATCTCTATCTCAGATTTAGAGAGTAAAATATAAAACAGTCGATATTAACCAGAAAAAATGAAACATTTGTATTTTCAACGCAGAAGGATGAATTTCGAACCAAAAAGATTCTCTTTTTACCAATAAAAATTAATTTTTAGCCAAAAAATCATCATTTTTAACCAAAAAAGGAACAGTTACCTTTATACTTGAGAAAATCCATTTTCATACAAAAGAATAAAAAATTCAACAAAATCGTTAAAGTTTTCACTAAAATGATGAATCCTCAACAAAAAATGAATTTTCACCAAAAGAATTCAACATCAAGCCAATTATTTGAATTATCAACCATAAAGATGGTTTTTGAATCAAGAAGGATAATTTCAAACCAAAAGACAATTAATAAACAAAATACATGAAATCCAGCCAGATGTTTGAATTTTCAATTGAAAACTATTTCGATTAGAAACAAAATTGTTAAATTTCCAGCCGAAGAGATGAGTCTTGAAAAAAAGAAAATATTTTCAACAAAAAGTAGTTCAACTTCCAACCGAAAAGTTGAACTTTCGACCAATGAATAAAAAATTTTAGGAAAAATTTTTTTTTAACGACGCTTTCAACTTTTGAAGTCGAGGCTAATTTTGAATAGGTCAAGCGGCTAGTACTCCAATACTATCCGTCGCAACAGTAGAGTACTTGAAATGGGTGGGACAATAATAGCGCACCTCTGTTGGCTGGTAAAACTCGAAAAAGGAAATTAGAAGGGAACTTGAAGGGAGCTTTATATTTCGAAATTCAGGTTTTTCAAATATTCCATGGGTCATTGAAGTGCGAAATTCCTTTAAAGGCGGAATTTTATTTTTAACTTTCTCACGTAATAATTAATTACCAAAAAGTTGAATTACCTCAACTGCGCATCTTTTCACGCAGAATTTAATTGGCCTCTAAACTTTTTATAAAATAATTTCTATCCATTTTCTAAACGGTGCGATCACCTTTTGAAGTCAAGGCTAATTTGAATAGGTCAAGCGGCTAGTACTCCCATACTATACGTCACGACAGTAGAGTACTTGAAATGGGTAGGACAATAATAGCGCGCCTCTTTTGATTAGTATAACTATAGGAAGAAAATTGAAATGCTCAGAAAAGTAAGCTTTAAATTCAGAATTTGAATTTTTAAAATTATTTTTTGAATCATTTAGGCTCAGAATTTACAGCAAAGCGGAATTCCATTTTTGTCTTTCTAACGTGATAATTAATCACCTACTAGTTGCAATTACCTCAACTGTGGCTCTTTTTAGCAGAATTTGATAAGCCTCTGATCTGTCCATAAAATAATTTTTGCCCATTTTTTGAACGGCGCTAGCACCTTTCAAAGTCTAGGCTTATTTTGAATAGGTCAAGCGGCTAGTACTCCAATACTATCCGTCGCGATAGTAGAGTACTTGAAATGGGTGGGACAATAATAGCGCACCTCTGTTGGCTGGTAAAACTCGAAAAAGGAAATTAGAAGGGAACTTGAAGGGAGCTTTATATTTCGAAATTCAGGTTTTTCAAATATTCCATGGGTCATTGAAGTGCGAAATTCCTTTAAAGGCGGAATTTTATTTTTAACTTTCTCACGTAATAATTAATTACCAAAAAGTTGAATTACCTCAACTGCGCATCTTTTCACGCAGAATTTAATTGGCCTCTAAACTTTTTATAAAATAATTTCTATCCATTTTCTAAACGGTGCGATCACCTTTTGAAGTCAAGGCTAATTTGAATAGGTCAAGCGGCTAGTACTCCAATACTATCCGTCGCGACAGTAGAGTACTTGAAATGGGTAGGACAAGAATAGCGCGCCTCTTTTGATTAGTATAACTATAGGAAGGAAATTGGAAGGGCTCATAAAAGGGAGATTTTAATTCAGAATTTGAATTTTAAAATTATTTTATGGATCATTTAGGCTCAGAATTTACAGCAAAGCGGAATTTCATTTTTGTATTTCACGCGTGATAATTAATTACCCACTAGG
>WSXT02236794.1:0-15877 GCA_011762715.2 Neuroterus valhalla
ATACAGTCAAACATTTTTCATTTTAGTCGAACATTCATCTCGTTGAAAACTCTTATTTTTGGTTCAAAATTAATTTTTCTAGCCAAAAATGTCACTATTCAATTTTTATTCGAAAATTTTTATTTTCATGATTCAAATTTCAACAATTCTGTTGAAAAAATGTATTTTTTGGTTGAAAATGAATTTTTTGTCAAAAATGGAACCATTCTAGTTAAATGTTCATCCTTTCAGTTAAACATTCGTCTTTATGGTTTAAAATTCAACTACCTCAGTTAACAATTTACAATTTCATTTGATTTTCCGTCATTTTGTGCATAAATGTAATAATTTGTTTGCCAGTTTTTTTTGTTTGTTGAAAGATAGTTTTTTTTTGTTATAAGTAATTTTTTAACTGAAAATGTAACTTATTCCAATTGAGAATGCCATAGTTTCTCTTGAAAATCTATTTGTTTAGTTAAACAGTTTTCCTCAGTTCAAAATTTGAGTATTGGATTTTCATTCAATAATCTTTTTCAGTGAAAGTTAATTTATCTGATTTGAAAACTTGACTCCTTCAGTTAAAGATTTTTTTTTTTTTAGTATCCATTTTTAGTTGAAAATGATGATTTTTTGTTTGTTTTGAAATTCGACTCATTTGTTCAAACATTATATTTTTCTTTAGAAAATGATTCTTTCTATTTGGAAATTAATCTTTTTGTGTTGAAATTTATCTGTTATGGTTGAAGATTCATAATGTTATTTGGAAATTCATCACATTGGTTGAAAAAAGAACTATTTTGTTGGAAATAATTTTTTTCGTTCTCGTCAATTTATTTTTTAAATTGTAAGTTTAACTGTTTCGATTTTTGTAAAAAGAATTTTTTTTTTCGAAAATTAGATTATTCTCAAAATTGATTTATTTTTCAATGCTTGATCTGTTGTGTTAAAGGATGTTCAGCATGAACGTCATGAATAAAAATAAATTTTTCCGTTTTGCGACAAATATAAATATGTTACTCCTAGTTTACCGGGAAAATTGAAAAACATGACCGGGAAGAACCGGGAATTTGAAATCGTCCGCTGAATCGCCACCCTGATTTTGTTACGTAAGAATTGAGAATCATAGGACGATTTAGCTAGAAATCATTTTTTAAATCATTCAACAGACTTTGTTTCCAATCTGAGAGGTTAGGTATTTTAGACAGATCAATCATTTTTTTATATTGATTACGAAATACCACTATTAATTTCTGAAATTTTTCGGTAACTATGGAATTTGTTGGAAAGTATGGTTTTCAGTCATTTTTTTTTTTTTAATTCGTGAATAATTCTACTGTTTATTCTCACAACAATTATGTTTAACACGTCCACATGTTATGTACTTAATTGTTGTATTCCGACGTAAGCAGACGTGAGATTAGTAAACATTGACCCTAGGCTGTCAATCCTTTTTGTACGTGACAGTGACACCTGGTCATCCTGAAAATGTACTCCAATTTTGAAAAACTAACTTTTTTCCCATTTCAGTTAAATGATGTGATGTTCGTAGTTTTCACAGGAATGACGTCTAAATGTTGAAAATCTTGACAATCACGGGAAATATCAGACAATTACCTTCACAATCAACTGTTTCAAGAACCGAGTTTAGATTCTTGGAATATTTTGTTTCCTATTTTTAATGTTCAATAACCTCGCCCGAACTCATGCCGAAAGTTGAAAATAAAGTAGAAGGATTACTAAACATGGTTTTTGAGAGAAGAAACTGTAAAAGATTTCAAGTTGTTGAAAAAATAGTTTATGTACATATATTGCGTTACATTTTCTGAAACGACATTATTAAACAAAAAGTAGAATAATGTAAGAGGGTTTATTCCGGTTCCCAAATTTCGCAAATAATATACTGTCAAAGCGTCCAAGGAAAATATGACAAAAGTAAAGTTGAAATACTATAAATGTAGTTGCAGTGTTTCATGTTACAATACAGGGAGGGGGGGGGGGGGATTATGGTATATTTTTACGATGGCGTTACAAGAGGAAGGGAGGAACCAAAAAAAATCATCAAAAAAGGCGTTACGTGATATACTTCACTTGGTTCAGCTTCACCATAAAAATAATTTAAAACCTCTTAAAATCTTGAAATATTCGTCAATCGGACAATCCCTTGATTTGGCTCACTGAGACACAATTGTTAAATTGAAAAAAACTCTTAATTTTTAATTACAGAGAGGCAGCGAGGGAATGTAGAAGAAAAAAGAAGGAGTACATAAAGTGTTTAGAAAATCGCGTGGCAGTGTTGGAGAACAGAAATCAGACATTGATCGACGAGCTGAAATCGTTAAAAGAACTCTATCAGCAGAAAAGTGACTGAGGTTGGTGTTTGATGCTAAGATACTGTATCAGATTCATTAACTAATAACCGTGCACATGTGTTGTTCATGTACATAACCATGAATGTTGTTTGGAAAAACAGCAGGGATGTACATGCATTCATATACATTAGTGTTAATGTAACATATTGTATTTATGTACGACCATGAAGGCTTGTGAAACTTGCTCTTACTAAAGCGAGAAGCCAAAGTTTATGAATGTCACAGAAAGTTATATGCAAATGGGAGGGTATCCACGTTTGATTGGGACGTTTACCGATCTCAAACAAAACACTATAGAACATATGTGACATTGCTCTTTGCATATTGGAAGAGTGTGTAGTCGAATTGTTTCGCCTGAGTTACAACTAGTATCGTATGGCAATTAGAACACGTATGAGAGAGGATAAAGAACCCTTTCACTATTTCACAAGTACGTTACTATGCACCGAGCGATGATTAGTCATTTTATATTATTAATTGTGAATACGAGTAAGAAATCTTCAAAACCATCGGCTCTTTGTTCCGAACAAAAGATCGATTTTAATTTACACGATAGTGTTTCATTTTGCTAATCGATCCTTAACATTGGCACATTTTTTCAATAATCGATCATTGTAGTATCAATGAATTTTGCTTTCGAATTATCATATTTGTGGTCGCTAAATATTAGTGATTATCGATGTAAGGAAAAGATCTTATATGTGTATAAATAGGTTATCTTGTCCACGTCTAGAGCATTGATTGAAGTTATAAAAAATCCAATAACTAAAAAAAAAAACGGCGAAATTCAACGGAACAACATATTATGGCTGAAAACAATTTGAAAGCTCTAAGGTGGTAGCCAGTCATTTGTAAAATATAGATGTAATATAAATCTGGAGTGCCTTGCAAATCGCATATATAATAGCATACGTTTAGTAGATACGGATACAGAATATTTTTACATATTATTTATCATGATGTATTTCACATTAGAATAACCCTCTCTTGTACAATTTATTTGCTCTTAATTAATAATCCATTTAGATCTGTTGATCTTGATTTCGGAAAACTAATTGGGGGTGAAGAAACAGTTTACAAAATTAAAAACATTAGTTGTTATATATGAATGTATAATGTATGTCACATTAGAAAATTTAAGGTAATTTTTGTTTGGAATGCAAAAATGTTTAAATTATAGTATATACACGGGGTGTACGACTATCCATTATTTTTTTGGTAAAATAATTTTAATACTATTCCTTAGTTTTAAAAAAAGGTTTATTGTTCGTTTTGTGAAAATTCTTCTTCAAACTAGAATCATTCTACAGTGAATGACGGAACAAGATAGACGATGAAAATGGTTCAAGCGCCTGCATACTTTTTCACAATCATTGTTATAATACAAATCCCGAAATCTGAATGGATTCATAAAAATCCCAATAACAAAATCAAGTCATTGATTTCGTTCCTTTTATTAGGTTGACGAAATTCCAAATAAATAGAATTTCAGCTGGCGTCACAGAATTTGATCTCCGGTATAAAGATGCCAACAAATGAAGTTGAATATTTTACATATAGAGATCTAACATTAACAGATCTAAGACTTTTGTTGACTCCGATAAATATTTTATCCAGCTGCGAATCGACTGCGGAATGATTATGTAAAAGGTGAAAATAACGCAAGGCAAGACCACTCAAATATGTATAGAGCATCGACGAATGTTGAACATGTGTAAACATAAAGAATTATAAAGAATCGTTGCAAAGAAACGCAGATCATGAAAGGTCTTGTAATTATTTTTGATCTACGCGACATAGAAAACCTGAGGGAATCTTAACGTTGTCTTCTGAAACTTCAAATGTAATTATATGTATAGCATGTGTATATCTTGGTTATTGCACCTGACATTTAATAGAGTATTGTACATAGGTAATATATATATAAATATATATGTATTTTTACATATCATTGGCCTTCTTGAGAAATATAGCTTATAAATCTATTGACAATGAACTCTTGTCCGTTTTATTGTTTCGATACCAGGAATAAGAAATTGTTTTGTTTCTTTTTGTGACCAATTTTTAATCAAATTGATTTGCTATCGAACTGCGAATGGACTAGTGCATCAAACTATTGCATATTTGCGAACACTATTCAAAATTCCAGACACTATGTACGTCTTCAGCAAACGCAGGGCTGGAATGAAGAGAAATGAAAGTGAATTCAAGTCTCGTTTCGAAATTATGTTGAACGAAACTTACGAAAATTACTTGAGTTTCTCCAAAGATGAATTTTGAATCAGTATATGCCTTTGTTTTCGGCAATATTTACAATGTTACATTTAGGATTTTCATCCAAATGGCATTCTTATCAACTAATTACCCCTTTCTTCACTAGATCATATTTTATTATGCAATGTTAGTCGTGAGCATATTATATATATATATATTTTTTTTCCCATGTATTTCGGAGATTTTCGAAGGTACAAAAATATCGGAATAATTATTTTGTGGAAAATTTCACTCAACTCTTCTGAATTCATCGATGATTGACACTAGTCTTCTCTCAAGAACTTAGCCTTACAGAGAGATTTGGCATACAATCTGTTTTTCTCAAATTGATATGTGGTTATCTCAGGGTAGCGACTTGACCGGGAAACCGGGAATTTCATTAAAGACCGGGAATTCACTTAACTCGACGTATACTATTAAAAATTCTTTAAAAAAAAAACGAGAAATGATCGCTTTCTTTTAATGAATTAAGAAATGATTTAATCATTTGATTTGAAGAATGTAACGTTCCTTTGATCTGATTCTAAACATATTCAAATATATCTATGCGTCATGAGAGGAAGAATTTTCTTTTTTTTTTTCATTATAATTTCACTTGAAACAGGGAATTTTTTACATGGAACGAGAACTTTTTAAACTAATTATAATTAGGATTTAGAAAAGAGTAATTTTTAAAAATCGTTTCTCCAATTCAAAATTTACAAGTCCCCTCTTTTTAATTTTAAATAAAGACAGTACTTCAAGCAGTCGTTAGAGTAGAAGTAGTATTCCGAAGAAGAAATATTCCTGAATTATGTTAGAAAACTCGTTCACATTGTTCATTGCAAATTCATCCTTTTTTAGTTGAAAAATCAACCACTTGTTTTAAATTTAAACTTGTTTGTTAAAAATCAATTCATCTTTTTTTAGTGAAAATTCAAGTATTTAGTTGAACATGGATTTTTGAATTTAAAAATTAAACTATTTGAGAATTTATGTACTTCGTGGAAAATTGGTCTTTTTTGTAGAAAATTAATCTTTATGGTTAAAAATTTATCGTTTTGCTCGAAATATATATCTATTCCCGTTGAAGATTCATCATTATACCTGGAAGTTCATCAGTTTGGTAGAAAATCAATTTCTTCAAATGAAAATTTAACTATTTCATTTTGAGCGGAATATTGATCTTTTTTAGTTCAAAATTTGACATTTCGGCGACAATTTGTCTTTTTGGATTGAAAATGCAATTATTTCGTTGAAACTTCCCATATTTTGTTGAAGAATCGATTTCTTGGTAGAAAATGCTCTTTTAGTTAAATATTCATCATTTAATTAAAAATTCGTCTTTCTGGTTTAAAATTCAACTACTCCAGGTAAACATTTACAATTTCATTTGATTTATCATTTTGTGTAAAATTATAATAATTTGTTTGGAAGTAAGTTTTTTATGTTTTTTGAAAGTTAGTTTTTTTCATAAGTAATCTTTTCCAACTGGAAATTTAACTTATTCCAATAAAAAATTTCATAGTTCTAGATAAAAATTGATTTGTTTAGATAAACTTCCGTTTTTTTTTTCAATTAAAAATTTGAGTATTCAAATTTTCGTTTACAATTTATCTTTTTCAGTAAAAGTTGATTTATCTGTTTGAGAACTCAACTCCCTCAGCTGTAGATTCTTTGTTCTAGTAGAAAACTCTTATGCTTGGTTTGAAATTGTTTTGTTGAACTAAAAATGTTACTGTTCCAATTGTATTTGTTTTTAGAAAATTATTCTTTGTATTTGAAAATTAATCTTCATGTCTGAATATTAACTTTCATGGTTAGAAATTGGAGTGCTCCAGTTAAATATTCATCTTTTTAGTTAAAAATTCATCTTCTTGGTTTATAATTTAACTGTTCTGATTACAGATTCATAATGTTATGTGAAACTTCATCACATTGGTTAAAAAATAAAATATTTTTGTTGGAAATGGTTTTTTTTTTCGTTATCGTAAATTGATTGTTTTTGATTGGAAGTGCAACTGTTCCAATTTTTGTAAAAAAAGAAAGATTTTTTTTGTTGGAAATTTCAGTATTCTTCTCAAAAATGATTTATTTTATTTATTTATCTATTGTGTTAAAGAATGTTTAGAATGAACGTCATCAATAAAAACAAATGTTTGTGTTTTGCGACAATTATAAATATGTTACTTCTAGTTGACCGGAAAATTTGAAAAACTTGACCCTGTTATCTAGAAAGGAGGGAGAAAGATATAGTTCTGCGCATTCACGATCATTAATATTAACAAACCTGAAGGCCTTACCTTAGCCATTTCATAGTCGTGTTTGTTCAGAATTCGACACAATTTGTGATACTTACTCTTGAAAAATATATCGATGTCGACATCCGCAAGTTAAAAGTCAAGATAACTCTTTAAAAATTGATAACATCAGCAATAACTTAATACATATAGATTTATTCGAAATGAATACAAATCGCTCACAGAAAAATATCATTTATTGCGATCAGGCAAGAAACACAATATTAAATCACTTACAAGTGCGCCTTCGTAAATAACTTCAGAAAAAGGAACAATTATTTTGCTTAGTAATTATGAAATTCGAAGACATAATTAGAATTAAGTATCACTTTCGAAACACAAAAAGCTTATCTTCTATAATCTCTCTAGAGTCTGTCTTCAATTTCATTTTCTGCAAAAAAATTGCTCTAATATTAACGATTCTTCGAAATAGATAAATGATTTACGATAAATTTAAAATACATTGTCTAGTTAGATTTTTTTACCGAGATGTTAGTGAAGTTCCTTTGGTAGTTTTTTGCTGAACCGTAGCATTCGCTGAAAAATAGAAAGTGAGTAAAATAAAAGAAAACTGAGTGGAAAAAAAAGAAGTTTTAGATGACTTACTTTTTGTAAGTTTATCAGAAGGTTGTTTCCTCTCTTTACTTCCACAAATTATATCGTTTATATAACGTGGACCTTTCGATTCTTTCGTTTTTGTAGGTTTTGAAAGCTTTTCATTTTTCATGTTGTAGATTGCTGTTTTGTAAACAACTTCTACCGGTTTTTTCGTTCTGTAAAGAAGACAAATCATTTATAAATGCAGGTAAAATGATTAGATAAAATGTTTTGTATACAAAATTTTGTATTCTACTTTGTCGAGTCTGTAGCTTCAACTTGCGGACTTATTTCGGTTCCCGAATCCGACTGTTTAGAATTGCTTGACTTAGATCCAGTTCTTTTAAAATCCTTCTTTATTGAAGATGTTCTAGAACTTTTTAATTTTCCTTCTTCTGTATTCTTAGATTTCCTTCGTGATTCGGAAATTTCTGATGAACTTTTGTTACCTACTCGTTTCACTTTATCCAAGTCCTTAATTTTCTTCTCGTTAACAGATATATCCTTCTGAAAAAAATGAGAATATAGAAATTAACACAAGTGAGCATGTGGGTAGTCAGTTGATAAATTCGATATTTCTTGCCCATGATTTCGTTGCTTCCCGCGGTTTACCCGGTTATTCAAATACTCAGGATTCTTAAAAACTGAACAACTTATCATTAGAAATATTTCAAAAAGAATTTCCAATTTCTAAATTTAAACCACTTGAAATTGAAATATAAACATTCAAGAAGATCTCAAATGTATACCATCTCTAATAGGAAAAAATTAAATTGTACAAATAAAAATTGAAGCAATTGTTATTTTAAGCTCTTTCAAAACAAAAATATTTTAGATTAAAATGTCTAAATGGAGCTTCTTCAAAATTGGAACATTAGGAATTGAATAATAATTGCACGTTTAGTACAATCATAAGTTGACAGATTGAAGAAGAAGCATTACAATTTTTCGGCTATTAAAACTTTCAATTTGAAATTGTACAAATTTGGGTGAATAAAAGCTCTTAATTAGGAATTGAAGATTCATGAATAATTTAAATTTTAAGGCAGACAGTTTTATCCTTTAAGGCCTTGTGATACATGAGGCACTTGACACAGAATATCGATTTTTTTGCAACAACACACGTCCGCACCGAATAAGATATCATGTTTAGATTTTTAGAAAAGCCTAAGAAAATAATAAAATACGTTTGTACCCAAAATATGGTTAGAAATTCCGAAACTTTTTTTTTTAAATTAAAAAAAATATTTGAAGGGTGGAAATTCAAAAACTTATAAGCGCCATTTCAAGAAGGATCATTTTCGTATTTGAATAGGTGGAAAGTTGACCCTTCTTGAATTGGCTCTTATAGGTTTTTGAATTTCCACCCTGGATTCACGGTAATTTCCTGGTACAGTGGACACCTTGCAAAGTTTTAAATTGAAAAACTCCTTCACATCGCTTTAAAGAAGTCTCTAGATCACTATTGGTAATTTAAACTTGCATTGCGAGACCTTATGGCCATCTAGCAAGCTAACCAACATGGCTGTTGCTAGGCTTGGCGTAGCATTGTTTACAAGCGTGTTGCACTTGATTCAACGCGATACTTAATAATTATGTGTCAGAATAATTAATTAAAAGTAAATGAGAAGTTAACAAAGATAATATACAAGTTTTAAAATGGAATCCTCACGGAATCATAGAAAAGGAAACAATACTCGAATAGGCAGTGTGTGCTGTGTTGTCAATTGTAACTCCCAAAAAAAAATTAACACTAATTTGAGTTTTCGCAATGTACCAAAATTTGGTGGTGGTACTGTTACAGTGAAAAATATTGTTGGAGAAAGTGTTGTTGTTGATAAACATTCAGAGTGGTTCAGAATAAAATGAATGCTTAAGCCCTTGCAGCAGCCATGTTTTGTTTTGATACAGCAGCGCCTCCTTGCCCACGGTGGACGTTCTCTTTGCCAATAAATGTTCGATTGGTTATTACCTTACTCTGCCTTATTGGTGGACTTTTATCAGACTCAGCTTCATTTTTGTTCTTACTTCCTGAACCAGTTTTGCTGTAAGGAGACTTTTGTTTAACCTGCTTTTGTGTTTTTTTAGATATTTCTTCTCGTTCTGCTTTTGAGGATTCTACTTTCACCTCTGATTCTTTATCACCTTTCATTTTCTTGGAACCAAGCTCTCCATCAGAGTTGCTTTTAACATGGAAATTCTCATAAATTGGTACGTCTTTCCTGACAAAGTCAAAAACGTTGACATAAATAGGAGTGCAGATACTAGAATCACAGATTTCTTCTTTCGCTCCATGACTAACATCACAAAAATCTTTGGCTTCATGCGTAAGAGGCACAGTTTCAGAACACTCTTTTTCAATCTCGTTTGATTTTAGCAAACGAGATGAAATTTTTCCTACCTCGTTCAATTGGGCCAAACGGGATGAAACTTTTTCTACTTCATTCGATTTTGTCAAACGGGGCGAGATCATTTCCACCTCCTTTGCTTTAGCCAAACGGGTTGACATTTTATTCACTTCGTTCGATTTGGCCAAACAGGACGAGATTTTTTCCACCTCGTTCGACTTTACTAAACGGGGTGAAACCATTTCCCCATCGTCCATTTTATCCACTGGATATAAGGAGGAAAGGGTGCCTGGTCTTTTAATAGACCTGCTGATTAATTTTGGCGAGTGGTCAAAATCCACTCTGGCTATCACCGGTAAGTGAATAGCCACAGGATTTAACAAGATTTGATTATCTCCTGATATAATTTCTTCGCTACGTTCTGTTTCTGATGAACGGGGTTTAACATTGAGCTTTTCCGCTTTATGATCATCTTTTCGAGTCATCAAATCTAAGGCGGATATTATTTTGGGGGCTTCGAGCGAAATTTCTTCCATATTACTGAGTTTTGAAGTGTCATCTGAAAAAAATGTAAATTCTTAGCTTAGAATATTTAAATTTAAATTTACACATAATTTATCGGAATTCGGTCGGGTTTTTTCGTTCTTTAAAAAAATTTGTCTCGGTCACTTGAATTTTCGAATGCAAACCTCCAAAACTTGACAACCTGAAGTATTATCCATAAAAAGAATTTTCAACTTGACGAATCTATTGCGAAGCAATATTTTAGAAATCTAAATAATTAAAAATTTTCAATCCAACATTCAGGATAGTGCATTATAGAACTCAAATTCAGAACAAAATAGATATTATTTCAAGATAAATCATTCTAAATTTTACAATTTAATGCAATAGCAGAATAGCCCTTAAACTTCAAATGAAATTATTATGGATTTCAATCGATAATTGTTCAAGAAGGTAGGTTGAAAAAGAGGAATTTCAAAACTACAAGCAAGGTAGTTCCAAGAATTACTTTTTGACCAATTTTCCACGGGACAAACAATTATAACAAATTTTGCGTAAGTAGAGTTTCGTTAGTCATAGGTAATAAAAACTTGGAAGTTTAAAAAAATATCTGTGTTGAAGTTAGAATTCTTTGAAAATTTACAAGTTTTTTGGATTTGCTTAATTATACATTTTTAAAAAGCAATTTACATTTTCGGGCATAAAATTTCTTTAGCTCAAGCCGAAGAATTATGCAATAATATATTGTAGATATCGAGAAAGAAACAGTTTTCGACAAATAAGAATAAGGATTATTGCATTTTCTGATCGATTCTTACACCTTGCAGATCATGGCAGTCCAGTTGAAGAAATTTCAGGCAATACACTTTTTCGTTGCAAAGAAATGTACAATCAACTAGATGAAAAAGAACCTGTTTGCTGCAGATCTTCCAAAAATTCTACCTTCAATACAAAATTTTCTTTGAAATTTATAATTTTATTTTCTTTTTTACCAACAAAAAATCTGCTCACAAAAACTTGAATTCAAAGTACAATTTTCCCGATTGGATTCATAGCTGCTGCGAATTATTTTATAAATCAAATATACAAATCTGAATATTAAAAATAATTTTATTACCTCTGACCACCCTCTTCAGATTGCAAAATCCATTCGCACCGAATTTAACAGTTGTCATATGCCCTCGATGCCTCTGATCTACAATTCTATCTTGAGTATTTATCTGATCATTTTCATCATTAAAGTCTTTCTTCAAATCATCATCGTTTTCCAAATTTAAATTTGATTTCGAAGGCCAGTCTTTATAATCTTCCTCTTCTCTCAACTGTGTCGGATTCGCCACTGTTTGTGGCTCTTCAGAAACTCGTTTCTTACTCGCTCCGAATATATACTTTTCATATGACGTATCACCAAAATGAACAATTGGCAAGTTTTTGTTTGCAGAAATCCCAAGACTATTGCTCCTGACATTGCTATTACTGTTGCTATTACGACGCCTTCTTCGAAATCGATTCGTCGGAGGAGGTTTGCCATCTGTTTCTACAATATTAACCTTTCCAGAATCGGCAACAAAGTGCACTTCAGTCTTACAAAATAAAACTTTCTTCGTCGGTTTTGCCGAGCAGTCTGATAAGAATAAGACATTGCTCTCCTGAGGATTCAAGTCTCTCGAGGCATCTTTTTCAGGAGTATTTTTCAAATCTATAGTCACTTTAATCTGGCTCGTTGATTCCTCTTCTGGTTTTCCCAAGTGCACTATCGTTTTATTAGAAGCAAGAGGTCGACCCGTTTCTTGAGCACAAAGTCGAATCGACGTTGGCTTCTGAATTTCGACTGAAGATTCTCGATTCTTTTCAAGAGGATCCTGGCAAAAATAAGTCAGCGGTTTGGAATTGGTGACGATATTGGCTTTGCTGGAAATTACAGTTCCTGGTGAACGCGACCTGGAAATGTTAGGATTTCTACAGATGTAACTGTTTCTCGGCGAAGATTCAGACGACGAGTAAGAATCTTTCACATAATTATCTCCTTCTGAATGAGCTTTTGTTCGAAGTCGGATTTCAGAGTTCTTCAACTCTGGAAGTTTTGAGCTATTATCTATATCTGACGGTTCTGAGTTAATATCTGAAAGTTTGACACTTTCAGAGTAATTGGAATCCTTGGGATTCTTTTTGTTCGACAACTGCAAAGAGCGTCTAACTCTGTAGTTCCGGGTGAACTTTAATGAGGGAAGAGAATCCTCCTGTATGCTCAGGCCAGCGAGATCTTCGTTCGAATTGCTTTTCTTCTCGTTCATCGTAGAGGTCGTGGATTTGTTCCTATCGATGACATCGAAAGTATTGCTTAATTTCTGATCAGTCAGGAAGGCAGAATGCTGCCCGAATAGTGGTAGGGAATGACTGTTGTTGACTACTTCTGAGTGCAATTTTCGACAGAGGGAAGACAACGGATCCAACATTAGGCTATCCTTGCTCAAACCCCAATCGTTCAGTCTTGATTTTAGGCCACAGTCGAGTTCGCTCGCGTGGTGCTCGTTCTGGAATATAAAAGATGATAGGTTATTATTATTATACCATCAAGCCAAATCCCTTTCGGGGTAAGCTTAACTCGTTTACACTTTATTATTGCAAACGAATTATTATTGGTTAAGTTGCACACTGAGGAGGGCACCAGTCTCCTGCAGGAATCTGTTAGAAATTTCTACATAACTGAACAAACAAGAACTAGTCAAGTTATGAATAAAATAATTCAGTTTTATTGAAAATAAAAAAAAAAGAAATAGATAATTGAATTTTCTCATGACCACGAAAAATATTAAATTGCAACAGGAAAACAATTGATCCACAAAAAAAAAAAGAAAAAAATTCAGTCCAACCACAAAGGATGAATCTATTTCCCGAAATACCAAGGAGGTTCATTTTCTAGGGGGAGGGGGGGGGGATTATTTTCCAAAAAATAAATCAACTTTTTTCAATCAATCAACTAGTCTTCGTAGAAAAACCTAGCAGTGAAAGTGACTTCTACAGTTTAAAGCATTACTAATTTTGAATTGTTTAATATAATAGACTAATATTGTTTAATCATTCAATTTTCAATAGACTTACATTTCAAGACTTTTATTGTTGAGACTCTTCAGATATGAAATTGTTTAGTCTGGAACGATCATAATTTGGAAGTGTAAAACTTTAAGTTCATTTTGGAACACTACATGTTTCACATTTGGAAAAATTGAAATTTTAATAAATCGGTTTGAATTATACAAAATTGTTTGGTTTTGAAATTAATTTTCTCAAACATGTATAGGTAAATTAGAAATTGAGTTCTTCATAGTTCAATTATGTTTAATTTGGAATCCTCAAAATTGAACTATATTTGGACATAACTTGATCAATTTTAGGTCATTTGAAATTTTCCATCTGCATCCTGAGAACATTAAGTTCAATTGAAAGCATAAATGTTTGCGTTTTTCGTGATTTGAATCCTTGCGAATTCACAGATTCAAAATTATTGGGTGATTATCAAATAAATAAAACCTCAATAATTTAGCATAATAAAATTTGATGCCTTAATATTTAAAAAATTGAATTTTTAGGCTTCTGCCATTCATTTCAAATTGAAAGTTTGATTTTTTTTGGTTTATATCAAAATATTAAAAACTGTTTGGTTTTAAATCAAAATATTCAAATAATTTTTAATTGGAAATGCTAAAAACTTAATTACTTCAGTTTGATACTCAAGTTGGACAATTTTAAGCTAGTAGCGTTGTGAATGATTTTCTTTAAATAAATCTTTTAAGATTGTGAATTGTAGTTTCAAAGTAGAAGCAACAATTTCAACAACAACAAAAAATCTTGGTGCAAATTGACACCATTCGAAATGTGGAATTTATGAATAAAAGCATTTTACTACTTGAACAATTAAAAATTCATTACATTCAAAGTAGAATAGTTTGCGATTGAAATTCCAAACATAAGACAATGCCAAAATGAAAGCGCTTCAAGTTGTACAATTTTTTGTTGAATCATTAGAGGCTGTCTCCTGGCTGGTTGCTCATGACCTGAAAGGTTCAAAATTGTAAAATTTTGGGTCGAATGCTTAACAGTCCAAAAATTTAATTTAGAAAACCCTCAGAAATAAATAATCTTGTAGAATTCAAAATAAAAATCTTTAAATTTTGGGTGTCTTAATTCTAAATTAACTCGGTTTTATTTAATTGTAACTATTTTTTTGTTTGAAGACTTCCGAAGAAAAATTATTTAATTGTGGTGTTTTTTTTTGGAATTATACAGTTTGAGATGTTTTCATTTGAAGATTGTCTCATTTTTGAAGCTTCATATTTACAAAATATTATACGTAATAGTTTGAAATTGTTCAGTTTTAAATGTTTAATTTCAAATTTAAATCGTTCAAAATTGGTAACTGTTCCGTATTTTTAATATACAATTCCAAAAATGGAATAAAAGGGGAAACTCGAAATCCGAAAAATAAAGATGAATTTCAAATCCAACAGGACGAACTTCCAACAAAAAAGTTTAACTTTCGGCCGAAAAACATGACTTCGAGAAAATAGTTGAATTTTCAACAAAATAATTACGTTTTTACCAGAATTGTTGAATGTTCAACCAAATAAATTCTCAAACTACACATGAATTTTCTACCAATTTTTCAAATTATCTTGCAACAGAGATTACACTTCAATTGAAAACAAATGCAATTTCAACCATATACTTGAAATCTCAAGTCACAAAAACGAGGTTTCTGAAAAATAGTTGAACTCTCAAGAGAAAAGTTCATTTCAAACTCAGAAAAATGAATTCGAATGAAGATGAATCGAATAGCTGAATTTTCAGCTAAAAAATATGAATTTTATACTAAGACGACCAATTTTATATCATAAGGCAACATTTCAACAAGATACATAAATTTTGAAACAATAAGCTGAATTTTTATCTAGAAACTACGAGTATTCTACCAATAATGGAAAAGTTAAATTTCTAGTTTAAAGAACTACCTTTCAACCAAAAGAATAAATTTTGAACTAGTTTTATGCAACAACGAAAACAATACGATTCTTCCGCAAAATAGTTTAGTCCTCAAACGAATGAGTTTATTTTCGACGAAGATGGTAAATTTCTTGTCCAAAAAAGGTTTAACAAAACAGTTTAGGTATCAAGCAGAAAGTTGCATGTTTCAGAAAACGATAAAGTTAATTCTTAATCAAGGCAGATAAATTTTCCCCTGGGGAAGATAGGTTTTTCAGCAAACAGAAACTATTTAAATCAGCCGTTTCGAAAATCAATATAGAAAAAAAATTATTTTTTAACAAATTCATTGAAAAAGACGAAATTTGGATAAAAAAACATGCATTCTCTACCAAATAGTAAAATTTTCAGTTTATGGCGGGTAAGTTTCGGAACAAAAATATAATAGTCAAATTGTCAGATAAAAATTAAATTTCCAATCAAATGAAAGATGAATTTTCAAGAAAATATTTACATTTTCAATCAGAAATGTAAATCTTGAAAAATG
>WSXT02236805.1:0-15877 GCA_011762715.2 Neuroterus valhalla
TCAATGCAAATACATATATATTGAACGTATGACCAAAATAATTTTCATTTTCTCAATTTACGAGAAAATTTCCTCAATTAGTGGATTTTTTAACTTAAACCGAATGAATTCGCAATGAACAATGTGAACAAGTTTTCTATCATAATTTAGTACGATCAACATTTTTTTGAAAAATCATATTTTGGTGTTGTAAATTCGAGTTTTATAGGAAAATCGTTTTTTTATCTTGAAAATTAAAAATTTTGTGCGAAAATTGTACTATATTTTTATGACTTGACAATTCGATTTCTTTAGAAATTGAATTGATTATATATTTCGCATTTAAACCTTTCAAAGTGAAAATTTCCGAATAAAACTTTCAACAGCACATTTAGCTATGATCGGGCAAAGGAGAAAAGTGAAAAGTCTGCGAAGATTTTTTCTACTATTTTATGGACGGTTTTAAATCAAATAAGTATATTAAAATATTCAAAAATATTACGTCAAAAACAATGCACGAAGTTTTTAAATTAGAATTTCGCTTGATAACCAGGCGTCTATTTATTTCTTTCATACTTATTTTTGAGTAACAGCCAAAAAATGATTGCATGATGGTAATTGATAATTGTGAATAAAGACTAGAAAGTACGAAGCACATAGATGTTTCAATTTAGACTGATGAATTCTCATTCACACTAATTATAAGATATTTTTCTATACAGTAATCCTGCCTCAGAAAAGGAATGTGTTTGTATAGTTTGCGTTTATACATATTATCAAAACCATTTTTACATTAGAATACGAATATCAAACCTAAAATTAGAAGGGAAAATTCCTTTCTTTCTTAAGAATATAATAATAAAATTCCTAACCATTTGGTGTGCAGACACCACTATTTGCTAGATTTTGTTATCCAACAAAGTTCTCTTTTTGGCAACTTAATTTTATAATTTACATGAATTCATCTAAATCTCATCCGAAGAGTCAATAAAAGGAAAAATAAGACAAGAGTAATTCCTCAGTGTGTCTACCCGACGGAAGATTTCAAATTAACGGTCGATTCCTAGTTAGTTTTGTATTTTTACGGTCTGGGTTTTACACCAAATCAGAATTATAATTCTTTTAGAAAATTCCTTGTCCTAGAACTAGTTTATAATTTTATCGGAAAATTCCTTGTTTCACATCTTTATTACAACTTTCGTTTCCGACAATTCTCTCATCCAATTCAAAATTACGTATAACTACTTCCGAAAATTTCCTACTCCAACTAAAAATGATCATTTTCCTCGAAAATTACCTGTTTCAAGTAAGATTTTACTTCATTTACTTCCTTTTGAAACATATAGGTATAACTTAGACTCATAATTGATCCATAGAATTTTCTAAACAAACTAAAAATTACAGTTTTTACACTTGTATTTTAAAACGTAAATCTTTGCTCACTTTGATTAAAAGAAGTATATATATTTACAATGTCATAGAAATACCCGTTCACTTTTCAAATGTACACCGGATTTTAAAATGTTAATAAAATAACAAACGTTGTTTGTCTCTTTATTGAACGAACTGAGAGCGATAAATATCAAAACAATTTTAGAACAATCGAATGAGAAATCCTGTCCATTTCTCGGTATTTTCCCGACTTAAGGTATTATACGGACAAAATTATTTTCTGGGGATTTTTTTAAGATTGGGTCTTTAGATTTATTAGAGAAGGGCAGACTTTTTCGATGCTGAGATAAGAGAAATAAAAAATCGCATATTATACACGTAAGACCTATCTGAAGGTATTGAGCATGAAACATATTTTAGCATGATGCTCGAACGGTTCTCAGAATTTTTCTCAAAAACTGAAACACGATAGAAGGACACAATGCAGAGGTTCTGTGAAAAATTTGGGATTTTCCACCATTATTTTTAGCAGAAAAGTCATAGAAAAAATTGAAATTAAGATCTGGTTGAAGGTTAGAAGAATTGAGCGGTAAAGATGTGGCAACAGCGCAAATACTAGACTTCATGATGGATGGTCGATCACATGGGGGTGACGCGCCAATATTTGAATCATTGTTGCAAAGAATTAGAGTAATCAAATGCAGGAACTCTACGAACTATCTTACCCATCCATAATTATTAAATATTCTTCGCACTATTTTCAAATTTCATCGAAAGGTACGAATAATCGAAAAGTTAATAAGATTCCATTTCATTCATAGTTATTTTTCCAAATGTTTTGTTGACAATAAATCCACCTTGATTCGCCTTTCGACTTGCCTCTTATTTCAGGAGAGTTCTCTCTTTGTCTCTTTGCTCCTGTCAGACTTTTTTGGCTGATTTCAAGCACCGATTTTTTAATAAACCCCCTCTTATACCGTACTCGATTCAACATTTTCTCTGACATGGAAAAACCAAAACTATAAACACACAATACAAATTATTATAAAGCGGGATATTTTGGAGGTTGTGCTTCGAGCATGGTTTGCAATGTTGCCATATCCTTAGACACATCGTGAACAGTGTACGTAATTATCCGTATGCTCACTCCCTCCATGTGTCACGACAAACCCAGACAAAAGTTTTGTCTCCGAGCCAAAAGATAAATGTAATTAACGAAGGATTTCTGAACTTAATTGTATATTTTTCATACTTTTAACTACCAACATGTCATACTGTATTTTTAAATGTGTATTGCAGGGTAACAGAATATGGGTTTAACAAATTCTTACATTAAATAAGTTTTGTGTAGGACTCATCCGTATAATACCAAAAAATTTATCACATTTACTGGTCCGGTAGACACCCCGTAATTCTCTATTATCCAGCTTCAGATTGCAAAATATATTATAACAAGCGACTGTTAAAAAATAACAAAATCATTCAATAATGTACAATTCTTTCTATATAGAGGTAAACGTTACAAAAAGATTTCACTTTGAAAATCTCTCGATGGTGACTCTTCACCATATAATGAAATTGAATCAGTTTTAAAAAAAAACTGATTCAACTGCTTAGCCAATTCTTTATTTTGGTAAAGTTCGCTAAAAGGAATGATTGAACCGACTTGTATGTCCCCAAAATCTTCCTTTAAAAATCGATTACACTTTCAGCTTTTATTCAAGCTTCAAGAAATTTGATTACACCGATATAATCTGGAAGCTCTCGTCAAAATTCTTTACACTGTAACATTCTTTCCAACATCATACTGGGACATAGTCGAGTTGAATAGTTAGTTGTTTAACACCAGCTGCTTGGAAGATCATTTGCGTGTGAGCCATTACGTACTTAGGCTCAACAGTTCGCGCGTCCACTTCTAATTTCAAGCAGCCGACGAAAATTTCTGAAGTAAGACTCCAAAAGTGGGGATCCTGGACCCCAACTACACCCGATAGTTGTTTCACTTTATTATAACATTGTGGCAAAACGCGGTCTAAGGCAGTGGGTTGCCGTTGCATTAAAATCACAGCAGTCTCTTTGATTAGGGGCACAACACTAGCGCCAATGAGAATTGCAATGCACATAGAACAAATAGGGTCTGCGGAAAGCCATCCGAACCATTCTATCAACAAAGAGGAAATAATAACACCAACAGATCCAAGAGTGTCTGCCAGAATGTGAAGGAAGACTCCCTTCATGATTTGAGAGTTCCGCGGCGCTTCGGGAGCCTCGTGAGAATGATGATGATCAGCATGATTGTGAGAATGATCATGTCCATTGTAGTTGTTCGAATGACTATGACCTCCATGACTGTGACCGTGTCCTTCCCCTCCGTGACTGTGTCCTCCTCCTCCGTGACTGTGTCCATGTCCTCCGTGGTTGAAGACAAAGATTCCTATTAAATTAACACCAAGTCCCATTACTGATATGATGAAGAGTCGCTCGTGTTTCACTTCTGGAGGCTCAATCGCTCGCTCGATTGATTCCTTCATGATGTGCATGGCTAGAGCAAGAAGGGACAATCCGTTGATGAAACCAGCAAGGACTTCTGCTCGAACATAGCCGTACGTGTAGCGGTCGTTTGCTCGTTTTTTCGTGATCACAGACGCAACGAGACCTGCAATCAAACCACCGCAGTCGAATAACATGTGGAGTCCATCAGAGATGAGGCCAAGACTGTTGGAAACGAAACCGTAAGATAACTCGACGAAGGCGAAACCGAAATTTATGAGGAGGAAGAAGAAGAGGTTCCGAGTGTTTTCGTCGGAGAAGACTAATCTAAGCCAGCCGAAGAACTTTTCTTTGATGCGGATCCCGACGTTTGGGCTGTCTCTGTGGTGTACGGGAAGCATCTTAATGGAGTTGAGATCAGCTGTCCAGGGGGAATGATCCTGAAATTCAGAAAATTGAATTTTATTCTTACACAGTCTGGATTACTTTCTAAATATTGTGTTGACATAAACATTGTTTTAAGATTCCTGCCAATAAATTTCACACATACTCCTTTTAACAATGATATATTTGCTTGTTCTCACTGTTGACGTGAACAAGAACAAAACGAGAAGGAATACGAGCATACACATTGTTGCGAAAATTCGAATTTCAACATTACATTAGAAATAGTTCGAAAAATTGCAAAATATGTTTAAAAGACATTGATAAAATACGAGTTTTACGAACTATACGATACATTCATTGAAAAAATTATATCTAACTCTAGGAAAAACTCCATTTCTTTCCATGACTCTTGAAAAATGAATCGAAACTTTGTTTCCGAATGGAAAGCTTTTTCAAATTCAAACTTTGGTAATAATAACGAGAATAAAATAGGATATTATTCAAGATCTTATACAATTGGAATCATCAAAAATTTTTGTTTTATTAATTGTTATAATTTATTAACTAATTTTTGGATTTAATAAAATCTGGAGCATCATTTACATTTATAAAAATGATTGCAAACTGGATTGATTAAAAAATAGTATAGAGCTCTATTGGAATCTTATAAAAATAATGCTTTACGAAATTTCGCATAATCATTTTGAATAACTAGTCTTTAATTCCTTTTTTTTTTTGCAAAAATTACCATTTTTATTTTTTTGAAATTTTAATTAAATTTCTCTTTAGTTAAGTCTAGAAACAACCCAATTGTTTTCCATGACTCTTGAAAAATGAATCGAAACTTTGTTTAAACAAGAGAAAAATTGGGTCGAAGTTATCGACTTAGGATGTTCTAGGGGATTTTTCAAATTCAAAGGGAGGAAAGGAGAGAGGGAGAAACGGAATCGGATAAAAAAGGGGACGGACTGTGTTTCCCAAAGTAATGGTTACAAATTGCGATATTTCAAATTGAAATTTTAGAATTGGACAATTTCGAATGGGAAGATTTTTCAAATTCAAACTTTGGTGATAACAACGAGAATAAAATAGGATATTATTTATAATCTTATACAATTGGAATTTTCAGAAATTTTTGTTTCATTGATTGTTATATTTTATTTATTAATTTTTGGATTTAATAAAATCTGGAGCATCATTTACATTTATAAAAATGATTGCAAACTGGATCAATTAAAAAATAGTATGGAGCTCTATTGGAATTTCATAAAAATAAGGCCTTACGAAATTTCGCGTAATCATTTTCGAAAACTAGTCTTTAATTCTTTTTTTTTCAAAAAATATCATTTTTCTTTTTTTGAAACATCAATTGAATTTCTCTTTAGTGAAGTCTCGAAACAACCCCATTGTTTCCCATGACTCTTGAAAAATGAATCAAAACTTTGTTTGAAAAAAATATAAATCAGGTCAAAGTACTCTATTCAAGATAATCTAGGGGTTTTTTTCACATTCAAAAGAAAAAAAAGGGGGAAAGAAGAAACGGAATTGGATAAAAGAGGGAACGGACTGTGATCGCCAAAGTAATGGTTACAAATTGCAAATCTTAGTTGGACGATTTCAAATAAAAATTCTAGAATTGGACAATTTCGAATGGAAAGCTTTTTCAAATTCAAACTTTGGTAATAATAACGAGAATAAAATAGGATATTATTCAAAATCTTATGCAATTGGAATCGTCAGCAATTTTTGTTTAAATAATTATTAGTTTTTAAAAACTAATTTGTGGATTTAATAAACTCTGGAGCATGATTTACATTTATAAAAATGATTGCAAACTGGATTAATGAAAAATAGTATGGAGCTTTATTGGGATTTTATGAAAAAAAGGCCTTACGGAATTTCGCGCAATACTTTTGAATAACTAGTCTTTGATTCCTTTTTTTTTTCTTTTCAAAAATACCATTTTTATTTTTTTGAAACATTAATTTGATTTCCCTCTAGTGAAGTCTAGAAAGAACCACATTGTTTTCCATGACTCTTGAAAAATGAATCGAAACTTTGTTAAAAAAAAAAAAGGAAAATCGGGTCAAAGTTCTCGATTCAAGATGTTCTAGGGAATTTTTAACTTTGAAGGAAAATGATGGAAAAAAAAGGGAACGGACTGCGATCCCATAAGTAATGGTTACAAATTGCCAATCTTAATAATTGGGTGATTTCAAATTAAATTTTCAGAATTGGACAATTTCGAATGGAAAGCTTTTTCAAATTCAAACTTTGGTAATCATAACGAGAATAAAATAGGATATTATTCAAAATCTTATACAATTGGAATTGTCAGCAATTTTTGTTTCATGAATTGTTACATTTTATTACTAATTTTTGGATATCATAAAATCTGGAGCATATTTTACATTCATAAAAATGATTGCAAACTGGATTAATAAAAAATATTATGGAGCTTTATTGGGATTTCATAAAAATAAGGCCTCACGAAATTTCGCATAATCATTTTGAATAACTAGTCTTCAATTCCTTTTTTTCAAAAATTACCATTTTTCTTTTTTTTTGAAACATTAATTTAACTTTTCTCTAGTGAAGTTTAGAAACGACCCGATTGTTTTCCATGACTCTTGAAAAATGAATCGAAACTTTGTTTGAAAAATTGGGTCGAAATCATCGACATGGGATGTTCTAGGGAATTTTTCAAATTCAAAGGGAAAAAAGGGGTAAAGAAGAAACGGAATCGGATAAAAAAGGATACGGACTGTGATCCCCAAAGTGATGGTTATAAATTGCAAATCTTAATTGTACGATTTCAAATTAAAATTTCAGAATTGGACAATTTCGAATGGAAAACTTTTTCAAATTCAAACTTTGGTAATAATAACGAGGATAAAATAGGATATTATTCAAAATCTTATACAATTGGAAGTGTCAGCGATTTTTGTTTCATTAATGGTTACACTTTTATAATTATTTTTTCAATTCAATCAAATCTGGAGCATAATTTACATTTATAAAAATTATTGCTAACTGGGTTGATTCAAAAATAGTATGGAGCTCTATTGGAATTTTATAAAAATAAGGCCTTACGAAATCTTGCGTAATCCTTTTGAACAACTGGTCTTTAATTCCCTTTTTTCAAAAAATACCATTTTCTTTTTTTTTTGAAACATAAATTTAATTTCTCTCTCGTGAAGTTTAAAAACAACCCCATTGTTTTCCATGACTCTTGAAAAATGAATCGAAACTTTGTTGAAAAAAAAAAAATGAAAAATCGGGTCAAAGTTCTCGATTCAAGATGTTCTAGAGGTTTTTTCAAATTCAAAGGGAAAAAAGGGGGAAAGGAGAAACGGAATTGGATGAAAAAGGAGACGGACTATGATCCCCAAATTAATGCTTATAAATTGCAAATCTTAATAGGACGATTTCAAATTAAAATTTCAGAATTGGACAATTTCGAATGAAAAGCTTTTCAAAATTCAAACATTAGAGAGAAGGCAATTTTGAAGCTAACCGTTTGAAGCGTTTTTTTTCTACTAAAATTATAGCGAGAATATTTGATAGAAAAAATCTAAAATTTCAAAAATTAATAGATTCAAAGTCAAGTTTAAGGGCCTGCAAAAAGACAGAATTCGAATAACCAATTAAATAGTATTTAATTTCAGAGCACTAGCTTCATTGCAAAATTGTCAGGAAATCGGAATTGACCAATTTTGAAAAAATTAGAAACGGTGTATTTTTTAATCGGTAATGTTAATTGAACTGTGAAAACAGAGAATTTGAAGTTAAAATTTTTGAATCTAAACCTCCAGTACTGGAAAATTTGGAATCCTGCGCATTGAAAATCAATCAGTAATATGAATATGCAATAAAGAGTGTATAATTTAGAATTATTCAAAATGAACATTTGAATTTTGAACAGTGGTTTAAACCCTTTGAATTGTAAAAGTAGAACGATTCTTATTCACAAATTCAAAGATTTCAAATAGAAAGGTTTTTGAAATAAAAAATTATAGCCATACAGTATGAAACCGTGTTCATACAAATATGACGCAAGCTTTTACAGAATTTTTTCGAACAGACTAAAACGAGAATTGAATAAACACAACAAGAAAGTGACATACTTGTTGAGGAAAATAATATTGAAATATTCACCCAATTGTCGCAAAATGTTCCTGCATACAAAATAGAAGATATTTAAATAACCATTTACGAATGATACAATTTTAAAGCATAAGCTTCAGAATTGAACAATCGCAAATAGAATGATTTCGAATTAGACCAGTTTCGGTAATGACACTTGAAAACAGTATATTTCCAAATTTGTAATTTTAATTGAATTTGTAGAACAGAGAATTGGAATTTAAAACTTTTCAATTCTTGCTTTCAATGTTGAACACTTCAAATTGGAAGCAATAAAAATCAAACAGTATTATAAAGACGCATCAAAATATGTACAATTGGAAATTAGAAAATATTTCAAATTGAACATTTCAAATTCCTAAATTAGACAATCCAGATTGAAAAGTGATCAATTTTACATTTGAAGTGCTTGAAATTGTGAAGTTTCCAATTATAGTCGTGGCAATTTAAGATTATTAAAAATTGTCTTGTCCTACATAGAATTATGATAAATACACCTGATAGAGACATGAATTTTACTATTATTTTTCAGTTTTGCATGGAAACGTTGAAAAGAAACATTAATAAAGTTTGTATTCAAACGAAAACATTTATGGTCTTTTTCGACAAAGTAAAAGGAGAATTTATTGGATAAAAATTTAGTGACACAATAAATGAGAGATACGATATTGACAAAATCACCTGATTATATAACTTTGTACTCTTTATACTAAGAAATAAGACTACTTTTTATCAACGTTTACTTTTTTCAAATACAATGGATAATTCCACCCTCTGAAAAATATTCGTCTCTGCAACACCTGTGACTCCAAAAAAATTATACAATTCTCTCAGCAGATTGAAAACTAAATCTTGAGGAACGTTTCTTGATAAGAGAGGACAGTCAAGCAGAATTTAATAAAAATCACGTACCGTATGGAAAGCACATGTGTAAACGTCACCGGAAAATTCTATGCGTCGTCCAGATAGCGGCTGTTGACTCAACCTTTTAAGACAAGGAAGATTCGCATATACATTCAAAATTTGCTAATACTAAAAATACAAGCCTCAATGGACAAATGTTGAACTGCAAAAAAAATCTCACTTTATTACTTATCCACTGTTGAAATGAATATCGAGGTTATATGTTGTAATTATTCCAGGCATCTAACCTCAAAATAGCAGTTTCGATGATTTCATTGATCCCAGCTGGAGTCCAATATCACAAAATGCAAAGAATACTGGGGTTACGTTCACTGAGAATTGTCGCATGTTTTGAAGATAATAAAAAATATTTACACTGGGTCTTAAACCTCTTCTAATTTTTTTAAACGTGCCATTGAATCTATGTTAATAAATATGGTAACCAGAATGGTAATATTGGTCAGGTGACGTGACTCCGTAACCCTGGTGACTTTCAGGGCTTGGAAACTCAAACCAAAATAATGATCAGAGCTGGGGATATAGCAAATTCTATTTCCGAAAAATTATATATATTTTTTAGGAGATAAATGGGTTTCGGATATTTTGCAACTATAAGGTTCTGATTTCGAAATAAGGATAAGTTCTTAACTCGTAATTCATGGAGATATTCTAGGTATTTTAGGTTGAGTAGGGGGAATGAAAGATGTCTGCATGCCGATGACTAAACACGAACACCAATTGCATGGGACGAAACCTAGTTTTTTTATTAATTGAAAGAAATGATTTTCCTTCATAAGTTTATGAGGATATCATTTTTTGAATTTTGGAATACTAAATTTTTACAGCAAAAAGGAAAATCAATTTTTTCTACTTTAGATTGCTCTAATGACTTCCGAAGAACGAAAAACAATATCTGTACATGCTACAGTATATAATA
The DNA here is from genome assembly GCA_011762715.2 of Neuroterus valhalla. Classification (NCBI taxonomy): domain Eukaryota; kingdom Metazoa; phylum Arthropoda; class Insecta; order Hymenoptera; family Cynipidae; genus Neuroterus; species Neuroterus valhalla. The sequence continues at coordinate 10,235 of WSXT02236805.1, forward strand.
ATCTGTATCTATATTTTTTCAAAGTTGTTAAAATAATAACAGTTTTGCGCTATTTCATCCAGTTGGTGTTATTGCTTGGCCCTCAGCGGCGGCCATTTTGATACCTGGCGAAACAGTTTGAAATTTTTCATATTTTCCGCGGGAAATTCAAATTCATATTATGAACTTTGTACTCATATTAATTAGTAATTCAGTTTAGATTTTCACGAATATTTTCATTTTCTTATTCATACTTCAAAAAAATAGTTACTATTTCTACACTGATACTCCAAAGATTGAAAAGTTACAGTATCGAAATTTTTATTTTGAGACACGCAGAAAAGTATTATTGAATAAAAAATAACTTTTTCATGAATGCTGAACATACAACATTTTTCAAATTCTATTTCCGAAAAATTAAATAGATTTCAGAAGATGGATGTAGTTTCGGATATTTTTTAACTATACAGTTCTCATTCCGGAATAAGGATAAGTTTTCAAATTGTAATTCATGAAGATACATATATTTTACATTCAATTCTAGGTATTTTAGGTTGGATAGGGGAAATGAAAGACGTCTGAATGCCGATGACTAAACAGTATCACCAATTGCATGGGACGAAACCTAGTTTTTTTTATTAATTGAGTATTCGCATTTGTGACGTCACGCGCGGAACTCGACCTTTGGGGGAATAACATTGGATGTATACCCCTATAGTTTGCACATATTCCTCGAGGGTTTAATAATTGTTTGGGATTTTCTCGCGAAGTAAATATTAGGCAAAACTATTAAACATATAAAAAATGTTAGAAAAATTACAAACGTTGATGTTCATGCTCTTAAAGATGAAGATTTTAATTAAAATGTGAGTGCAGTGCTGTCGACCGTCAATCATATGGTTTATATTTTACCACAGTTTTTACATCGCAAATCAAATACAAAAGTTTGGAAGGCTATTTCATGATCCCAGTTTTGTGTTAAAGCATATCTTTGGTTAAAGGTGAAATGCAAAGACTTTACTGGTACTTTTTTATCATTATGAGAGGTTATATAAAATTTGACATTATAGCATTATTAGTTATTGCTTATTTGTCATTAGTTATATTAAAAGTATTAACAACAAGTGATGTTCCTATGAGTCACGGAATTTTCATAATTTTTGTTTTCTCATTGTTGATATGTAGAATGCGATGGCCTTGATGGCAGCCTTTCAAGGTTAGGATGAATTTTTTCACTCTCAGAATGCAAAGGTAAACTGCGAACTTCCGGCAGAATTACGAAATCCTTTCACCGAATTCTTAAACGATTACAATTTTTGCCACTTTGCTGCAAATCAATGGTTCATATCTCTACAAACATTTATCCATTGAATTCTTGAAGTTCACCCTAATCCCAAAAATCTGCCACCACATTTTACATCGATTTTCCAACAAAAAACTATGAGAAACACCATGGTCCAAGGGAATATTACTTGATGTTATTACTAATCATAATTAATAACAAATAGTACTATTTTGCTTTACTAATATAATAATAATAATATAACCTATAACACAGAATCAGAACAGTAACTTTGAACTTGAGAAACTTTACCTTCAACATCATATGATCATTTACATAAATCATCTTTAGTATCATAAAAGTAAAGGGTCCAAACGTTTATATGTTTTCCATTGTTCAAATAGTGTCGCATAATAAAATATGCCAAAGTATATCTATTATGGTGATCGGCAGTAATATACTATTCTTTTCAGTAAAATTGTTGACTTGAAGGGCATAGGATTAAAATGTTGTATTTTCAAATTTTTCTATGTATCAAGTCTTAACATATCCCGATAACTCTACAAAATACATACTCTGCATCTCGGAAAAGCATAAAGAATGATAAAAACCTATAAATAAATAACTATGTAGGTACAAACACGAGCAATATTATTCCCCCAGAGGGTCGCCGTTTCAAATTTTTATGGCCGAATGAGAATACTCTATTGGAAGAAATGATTTTCCTTCATAAATTTATGAAGATATCATTTTTTTCATTTCGAAGTACTAAAGTTTCACAGCAAAACGAAGAATCAATTTTTTCTACTTAGATTGATTTAGGGACTTCCAAAGATCGAAAAACAATATCCAAACATGCTACAGTGTATAATAATCTGTATCTATATTTTTTCCAAGTTATAAAACAATAATAGTTTCGCGCTCTTTCATACAGTTGAGGTTGATATTATTGCTTGGCCCTCAGCGGCGGCCATTTTGGCACCTGGCCTAACAGTTAGAAATTTTTAATATTTTCCGCGGGAAATTCAAATTCATATCATGAATTTCTTACTTTTATTAATTACTAATCTATTGTAGATTTTTCAAAACTTCAAAAGAATAGTAAAGATTTCTACAACCATACTCGGAAGATTGAAAAGTTACAGTACCGGAATTTCAATTTTGAGACACGCAGAAAAGTATAATTGGATAAAGAATAACTTTTTAAGAATGCCGAATTATCTGCAAACACGTACTTTTTTATCCCTGCAAAACGCACTTGTACCATTTAAAATTTGATGCTGTTTTTAAATTTTTGGGTTCTAATAGTGTGATTTGACAACATCAATATCCATCACTGAATTCTCCTCAAAAGTGAACATGGAACATTTTTGAATTCCGGAAAAACCTCATATAGATTCCAATTGTAATTTGCCAATAACGATTATGAAATTATGTTTGATACTAACGAAAATAAAAAAGGATATTATCCAAAATCTTATACAATTTGAATTTCCAGCAATTTTCGTTTAATTATTTTTTATCCTTTATTAACTAATTCTTGTATTTAATCAAATCTGAAGCATCATTTACATAAATAAAAATTATTGCAACCTGAATTTATTAATAAAAAGTATAGAGCTCTATTGGAATTTCATAAAAATAAGGCCTTACGAAATTTTGCGTAATCCTTTTGAATTACTAGTCTTTAATTCATTTTTTTTCAGAAAATACTATTTTTCTTTTTTTGAAACATAAAGTAAATTTCTTTCTAAGGAAGTTGAATTTTTCTTAACATGTATTCAATCAGCATTTTCTATGAGAAAATCAAAAGTAAATTAAATCAAAGATAAAATATCGAAATACAAATCATTCAGGCTTCTCGAAATCCCTCATTTGTTTTCTAGTTTTACATAATGGCAGTTTTTTAATGACAAGCGAATAATATTTTTATCCGTCTATCAAAATCAGGATCAACGACCAAAATTCTAGTGCTAACAGCTGCTTGAAATAATGTTAGGTCGTATAAAGAGAATATGGTAACATTACTTTCCTGATCAATCTAATAAGAAGAAAATTTTCCTCACTTTCCAATCTTTCAAGCCAGGTTACAAGGTATTTTCCACATTATTTCAAATTTCATATTTCGCTTTTTATTACCAGAATTTCAAATTAACGATTTATCGCTTGGAAATGATTACTATATAAAAATCGTATTTTTTAGAAATTGTATAAATATTTTTTCATTTAGAAAAAATTTTACGTTCAGAATTGACTGCATCGATAAATTCTTCCACTTCCATATGGGAAATTACGCGGATTTATATATCCTTCGCAAAGAAGACGGGGATTTCTTAGAAATTTGGTAATTAATTTAATCCAATTTAATTAATTTTGAGTTGTCGTTATCATATGACCTAAAAGTGAAATTAATTTTTTCCATTTATTGTTGCATTTTTAGTGGGATAGGGTGCTTTCCAACAAAAATAAAAAATTTAATGAAGATCCACGAATGATCAGGTGACAGTGGTTCTCCAATGCAGAAATTTTGGTATGGCCTCACGGTTAAGCCCTCGAAACTCGGAAGTAAATGCTCTTGAGCAACGTGGCTATTTGCTTGGAAAAAAAATCGGACAGGTTGACTTTTTTCAGTTTACAAAAAAATATGATTTCGTTATATAAGGCTAACACTTTCATTTTTTAATATCAGGGTTCTTATGCGAGCGTCCACTTGGCCGAATTCTCAGATGGAGTCAATCCGAAGAAGATGAAACTTGCCTGTAAAATTTTTGACAAGGAAAAGGCCCCTCCGGATTTCTTAGATAAATTTTTTCCCCGCGAACTAGAAATTTTGACCAAAATTGAGAATCCACACATTATTCAGGTAAGAAACAAACGTGCGAAATAGAATAGAATCGGAGGATATTTTACTTTTAGCCTAGGGGCGAACAATAGGGAAAAATTACCAAAATTGTTAAGGAACAAAATAGTCACTATTAGCACTTTATTTCCATCTTTCTCTCGGCATAAAAAGAATCAGTAAAGTGGCATTTAAGATACAATATCAATTCACGAACAAATTCATATAAAAAATATATTGATACATTCAAATTAAATTCTCGGAAATTTGATCAAATCCGCGAAAAATCTTTAGAAATTCCTTGTAGTATTCAAAATGTACCAAAATTTAAAAAAATTATTCCTTTCCCCCGAAATTATATTCTAGGTCAAAAATTTAGTTTGAAAATGTTTAAAAATCATGAAAGTCTTCGATATTCCTTTAAATTCGTTAAATCTCTTGAAATCTTGCAAAATATCCAAAAAAATATCAGACACTTTGAAGTCTTTTGGAATCTTTTGAAAAACCCTGAATTCTCTAGACCCTTCGAAATCCTTAGAAATTCCAAGAAAAAGAGATAAATATTCAATCACAGGTAGAATAGTTGAATTTTCAGAAAAATAAACAAAATTGTCAACCAAACAGTTTAACTTTCAGTCAAAGATATAATTATTCCACAAAATGATGAATATTTAATAAAAATAAGAATTTCCAACAAAAAAGTTCAACTTTCGAACGAGTAGCTGTATTTTCAAAGAAAAAAATGAATTTTGCACAAAAAGAAATAATTTTTCACCTGGAAACAAACCGAAATTTCGACCAAAATGATAGATCTTAAACGGATGAGGAAAATTTTCTACTGAAAAAGAAACTAGTCAGTTAAATTTCAAAAAAGTTAAATTTCAAACCTAAAAAGATGAATTGTAAACAAGACCGTAGAATTTCCAAGTCGAGTAATCAATCTCCAACTAAAATAATTGTTTGTTATTGATTAAAATTTAAAAAAAATTTAAAAATCTTCAAACGAAAAACTAATTCAAAGGGGAAAATACATAAAGTTTTAACTCAATAATAGAATTTTGACAGAAGACGATGAGTTTTTTACTAATAACGGAATAAATTAAAGTTTAGTTCAAAAATTGATTTTCAACCTGAGGAAAATACATTTGTTTGAATTTCCCAAACTTTGAAGAAAATACATAAATCTTCAACCAAGAAACTAATCTAAAGAGAAAAATACATCAATCTTCAACCCAATCAACCAAAGATGAATTTGTTACTAATAATGGAATAAATTATTATTTGGTTCAAAAATTAGTTTCCGACCCCAGGAATATAATACTTTTTAAGTGATTAAAATTTCAACGAAATAACTAAATCTTCAAACAAAATACTAATTTAAAGGGGAAAATACATCAATTTTAATTCAGTAATAGAATTTAAAAAAAAAGAAGATAAACTTGTTACCGATAACAGAATAAATTACTGTTTAGTTCAAAAATTTATTTTCAACCTAAGGAAAATACATTTTTTTCAATTTCCCAAACTTTCAACGAAATATATA